>ML781726.1:758966-793179 GCA_009831015.1 Picea engelmannii
CACGTCCATAACACTTTAAAAGAAACTTAAAAAGTAATAGTACAAAGACTATACATATGTTACAAAAAGTTACCCATAGTGACCTGTCTATGAGTAATACTTCTTGAGGTAGAGCCCATTTCTAGGCTCCGCCAAAGCATTCCATTCAAAATCAACCAAACGATAAGAACCCTTTTTAAATACCTCTTTTATAATGAAGAGTCTGAACCACATGGGTTTAAACTTTCCTGCCCCCAGGGGGTCCTTGTCTTGGTCGTAGACCAGGACAAGGTCACCTTCAGAAAAAATCTGAGGACGAATGGACCTATCATATTGACACTTGACCTTATGTTTATGAGCCTCGTTGGCTAGGGCTGCATTGCGATGCTGCTCATCAAGCTGCTCAAGGTGTACTAACCGTTCTTCAAGTGGAGAAGTGTCTATCAATAACTGTACTGCCAATTTCAGAGATGGGATTAGACATTCAATGGGCAAGACTGCCTCCAGCCCGTAAATGAGTTGGAAAGGTGAGAAACTGATTACAGTCTTAACAGATGTTCGGTAAGCCCATAATGTCGAGTATAACATCAAATGCCAATTTGACTTGGCTGAGTTGAGAGTTCATTGTAGAATAGTCTTAAGAGTTTTGTTTACAGCTTCCACCTGCCCATTGGCTTGGGGGTAGTAAGGTGATGAATGTTCCTGCCGTAACCCAAGATTTGATGTTAATTCGGTCATCATTTGGTTTTTAAAGTGACTACCATGGTCAGTGACAATCTCTCTCGGGACGCCAAACTGTGCTATTATCTAGTTGAATAAAAAGAGAGTTGCAGTCTCTCCATCATCTTTAAACGTTGGCATAGCTTCGACCCACTTAGTGAAGTAGTCGACAGCTACGATGATATAGTGGTGCCCCCTTGCTGACGAGGGGTTGCATGTAGTGTAATCAATCCCCCACTTAGTGAAGGGACCAACTATGATGACAAGAAACATCGGAGCGAGATGTGCCCTCATCTTTCGAGAGAAGACTTGGCACAGATGGCACTTCTTGACCGATTCGATACAATCCTTGATAAGTGTCAGCCAGAAGTAACCTTCTCGTAGAATATTTTGGGTTGTTTCCAACCCATATAAATGGCCACCACAAGCTCCAGTATGACAATCGTTGAGCACTATGACGGCCTCCTCATGAGTGAGACATCGATGCAAGATGCAGTCTACACCTCTCCGATACAACGTATCATCGAGTATGAGATAATTCTTGGCCTGATGGCGTATCCGCCGACGCTCGTCATGAGAAGCAAAGGTGGGGCACTTCAAAGTCTGGAGATAGATAAGTATATCTCCGTACTAGGGGTCTGAAGATGCAATCAAAAACATATCCCCTCGGATAGGTGATTCCTCAGGCACAATGTCACCTGACTCAACCGAAAGTTCTGAGATAAGCTCTGCGAAGACCAGTGACTTTTTGGACTTTGTTGAAATGAAGTCTAAGTCAAACTCTTGGAGGATGACTATCCATCTATTGATTTTTCCGCCTATAACTCATCGTGTCAACATGTACTGGAATGGATTCACGATAGCAATGATGGTGGTCTTGCGAAACAGAATATAGTGATGGAACCATTGAACAGCATGAACTGCTGCCAACGCAAGTTTTTCGATATGCGAATAATTAAGTTCCAGTCCTACAAGGCCTCGGCTCAGGTAATAGATCACGTATTCTGAAAATGAATCATCCTCTTGAACTAAAACCATGCCTATGGTTGACTCTGCGGCAGCCAGATATAACAAGAAATCCTTGTTGTAGTTAGGTGGTTGTAGCAGTGGTGCGGTTGTGAGGGCATGCTTTAATGCGTCAAAAGAGCATTGAGCGGCTTCGTCCTAGAAAAAAGGGACGTCTTTCTTTAGTAAACGCATAAAGCCCTTGGTGATTTCGGCATAGTTGGCGATGAAGCATCGTAAGAAGTTCGCCTTGCCTTGTAGACTTTGAAGTTGTAAGATTGTGCGTGGGGGGGGAAACTGGATTATTACCTCCACCTTAAGAGGATCGACCATGATCCTTGTTGTTGACACGGTGAAACCCAACAAATGTCCTGACGTTACGCAGAAGCTGCACGTGTTTGGATTCAAGCGAATCCTGAAGTAGCGACAACGTTCGAAGATTAGTCTAAGGTGCATGTGATGATCCTTGCGCTTGCGAGAGCGTGATGCTAAATCATCTAAATAGGCCTCAACTATATGTTTGAGGTCATGAAACACAAAATACATGGCCCACTGGAATGTGGCTCCAGCATTTTTAAGGCCAAAAGGCATTTTACGATAGGCGAATGTACCCCACGGACAAATGAATGTTATTTTGTGTTGGTCTTCAAGTTTGATTTGGATTTGATTATATCCTGAAAAACCATCCATGAATGAAAAGGCTTCACAACCGACACATTCATCAATGATCTGGTCAATGAATGGTGTTGGAAAATTATCTTTGGGACATGCCTTCTTCAAATCACGGAAATCGGTACATACACGAATCGTGCCTTGTTTTTTATTAACCGGCATGGGGTTTGACACCCATTGAATCAAATGAATAGGATATATGAAACATGCCTTTAGAAATTTCTCAACCTTAATCTTGATGGCTGTTGTTTTCTTAGGATTGACTGGACGAAGTTTTTGTCGAACAGGCTTAGCATCAGGATACGTTGTGATTTCATGTTCAACTATTTTTGGATCTATACCTGGCATTTCCTCATAAGACTAGGAAAAAACGTCGCGGAATTCTTTGAAAAGATCCGTGTAAATTTGAATCTCTTTGGGGGAGAAATCTGCTCCGACGAAGACATTCTCCACGATGTCAGGGGTTCGGGAGATGTTGATAGGTATAGTTTCAGTGATAGTCGCCATATTACCCTTAGCATAGATTTTCTGTGTAGCTAAGAGATTAATCAGACATGGCTGATCTCCCGTCATGGTAACGGTGAATTCTCCTTCTTAGATTCGACTTAACTCTGGGAGGAAATATGATCTGTGATGAAGATCTTCCCAAGGTTTGTCCAAACTAGTCATTGCTTCAATTATTGCTTTGTCAGAAGGCAAGACTAAGTCTAACGAATTGACGTTAGCGAGAGAAACCTAAGCCCAAATAGGCTCTAGAAGTGGATCCAACTCTTGTGCCAGAGTCGGATCAGGGTTAGCTGAGGTTTGCTGGATTAAAAAGTATGCTACCTCAGTGGCTGACAAAGGAATGGACATGCCGGGGTGCCCTGTCTCATCCATCGTGGCTGATGGGGAAGGAAGAATCCAAGGATCCTCAAAGTAAGCCGTGCAGAACGACGAAACTTGAAAAATCTCAACCTTATGGTGATTAGAGATAAATTTGACATCATCATGAGGAGGTGGGTAATCAAAGGTACCCATCAAGGATGGGCACAAACCAACTCCTACGTTAACGACACCTGGTTGAGGATTATCAATCATGGGAACCATGGATGCCCCCAAAGCTAGGTCAGGTCTGGAGAAAGACAGTTGATCAATGGCCACTATCCGACCCTCATGTGGAAACAACAAGACTCGAAACACTGTAGCAACCACAAATTGCATAGCATAAGTCCAACTCCTTCCTAACAAAAGGTTATAGTCAAGGGGATCATCGACTACTTCCACTTCGACGCACACGATTTTCCCTCCTAACTGCACAGGGAAAGAAGGAACGATTCCATGTGGGCGGAAAGAATGACTGTCAAAAGCAGTGAGGAGAGTAGGTGATGCAGACAAAGAGGGTTGGCCAATGGCATTCCAACATGCTAACGACATAATGCATGTCGTGGCACCCTCGTTGACCACCGTGCGGAAGATATTTCATGTAAAAGTTTTCGTGGGATGAGCCACTACAATCTAAAATGCTACGTGGTAAGGCAGACGAGGTTTTAAGTCGGTTGTATCTAACATGATGGTACCCAGGTTACAAGTCTCTGTAGAGCCTAAAGCAGTTAAAAAGGCTTTCCTCTGAGCAGGGTAGCTTTGGAGGACCTCCAAAGAAGACATCGCATAAGGGGTTTGTGATAAATCCTCCACCACAGATTAATTCTGGACAGCCCTTGCATTTGGGTTGTGAGAAGCTTTTTTAAATGCACCTTTTGGAATGCGTGTAATTGTTTCTCCCAACATCTTCTCGATCTGTAGAGGAAGAGATGGGAGCTCAGCTTCTTTACCCTTCTCAGAAGCGCTTGGTTTACTATAGTCGTGTGCTCTAGTCGTTATGAAAGCATCACCCCTAACCATATATACGTTCGCGGATGAGGGATTGTTTAGAGGAGGGAAGGTTTCTTGGCTGCCCCCTTCTGTACTTGTAGAGGCTTGAGTTAAATTCTGCCCATGTTGAAAAGGATTAGTCAACATGGCCTGCTGTTGCTATGTGATAAACTTCTGGGCCTCTGCAAGTCGAGGACAAAGATGGGTCGGGTGGTCTTCCGCACACAAGTTGCACGGATACCTCACCTTTCGTTTTTTTGTAGTGTCCCCGCCAGCATTATCATTGGGTTTTTTATCCCCCTTACCCTTCTTGCATTGTTTTTTCTTCCCTTCAGGCTACTGGGTGGCCTTTGGGTTAGTCGATTGCACGGAGTGTACTTTCGACGTTTGGGTAGGAGGAGCAGCCAAGGCAGTAGTCTGGCTGGCCGCTGTGTGTTGTATAGATAACTGCTGCAACTATTTTGTCAATTTCTCAGTGGGCTTGGTTTGTGCTGAACCAACAATACCATCGGCATGTGTTCTAGCTCTCTGTCTAGTTTTATCCAGTATCGATCATGGTGCATCTGGTAGGATGTTGTATAATAAACCAGACTAAGAATAGATGAGCTCAAATTGTTGAGCCCTCATGATGGCATCTTCTTCGGAGAAAACTTTGGAAGTCACAATGTATTTGGATAATTGGGGGACCAAAGACTTAAGGAACCACTCAAGAAGGAATGTTGGTGGGATTGGTACCTTGATAAGACTCTTCCGGCATCTCCACTCTCGGATATGATCAGAGATGTGGTCCGCTGTTGTCTGTTCGAAATTGGCAAGCATCTATGTGCCAGCATCGTATCTCACAGGTAACTATAAATGGTTAAGGAAGTCCATCGCCAGTTCGCCAAAATAAGAGTATCTTGAGCGATCGAGCTTGATGTACCATTTCGTGGCACTCCCGATAAGAGTACGTTGAAACAATCACAACTATATGGAGTCATCTTTCAATGAGTTAGATGAACACCAAAGATGGAAGGTAGTCACATGATCACCTGGATCTTCATTAGACTTGGCCTCGAACTTTGGAATGTCTGAAGGCAAATTCGTTGGCATAGGAGGCCAACGTGGATTGTGACAAATAGGTTCATTTAACAACCTTGTCAAATCTGGCAAGTGTAAATTTGCTAGGAATGGGAGTTTGGGTTGTTGCTGATAACCAAGGAAAAAGGGTCCTGGAGTTTTACTGGCACCAAGTTGCCAGGAAAAGTTTGGCTGCTGGCCCGGATTCTGGTAGAAACCATGGCCCTGACCAGCGTAAGGATTTTGCATCTGTGGATACATCATTGACTGATTTCCCATAAAGGACATAGGGTGTTAGGCATGCATCGTGTTTGAAGGACTTTGGGAAGGATTACCCCATGTCGGTCCTGATGGGAGAGGCATAGAAGTCTGTCTAGGGTTCCATTGACTGTGGAAAGAATTACCCCAGAACAACATTCCAGAGGAGGGAACAGATCCTTGTCCTGAGTTCCAAGGTCCTACTATATGTGCCCCCTGCGCAGGAATAGTGCCCTGCGTAGGAGTAGAATGTCCAGAAATGGGAGTTCCCCCAGATGGGAAAGCAGTGGATGCGAAATTGTTGTTACCAAACATCCCGTTCCAAACAAATGGTGACGAACCTACTGGCATACTCTGCGCAGGTGTTCCTTGACTCCCGGCTCCAAATAAACTAGTGTGTGCAGGCTACCCGATGGACTGCTAATGCGGACCACCAAGCGAAGGGGACGAAGGAGGGATATGACCTCTAGCATAAGGGAAAGCGTTAAAAGGGATAGGAGTGCCCCCAAGTTGACCTTGCAGAGGAGCATTGGAGCTCCCTGCCCCGAGACCCAAAGTCTGTAAAGTGGAGTAAGTGAGTGCAGGACTTGTACCCGAACTAGGCATACCATATGAGAACGGAGGGCATGTCGCACTAGGTGTGAAGGGGGTTGTGGCCGCCGCCATAGATAGGTTCAATCCACTGTGCGACATAGTTGCGGCCGATACCATGGTGGCTCGGACCGACGACGGTAAGTTAGGAGATGATTCTCTTGTGGTAGCAACTGTGGTGCGAATGGAAGAATTCCCAGAAGAAGTAATAGTGTTTGTTTCCATAGTTGTGTGAGGCACTATCTGGCGTTCCTGAAATTGGATTGGTACTGTAAACGATGCCCAGTTATCAGTGGTTGGGGTTTCAACCGAGCCAATATTGGCATTTTATTCCTCCGGGAGTTGTTCGGGCACAAAGTTTTGTAACCCAGTCGCTTCGAAAGACCCTTGTTGGTCTAGCTTCCGCTT
Source organism: Picea engelmannii (assembly GCA_009831015.1). Taxonomy (NCBI): domain Eukaryota; kingdom Viridiplantae; phylum Streptophyta; class Pinopsida; order Pinales; family Pinaceae; genus Picea; species Picea engelmannii. Next base: position 765,513 of record ML781726.1, read on the forward strand.
TAATGGTGGCAGGGGTGGCTCCAGTGTAACCGGCGGCAGGCCCAGAAGCCTTCGTGACCGGCGGAGCTCGGGATCCTCCACTGTGTGAGAAGATCCAAGACACGCTAAGGTATTCTACACATTCAAATAGTAACACACACTAAAAAAGAATCCCCTAAGAGATAAGACAAGCAATCACTAAACTATTTGGAAGAACAGTTACAACAACCAACACTAGAGAAACTTACCGGTGCAAGTGAAACTCGAACACGGAAGCACCCTTTGGGTATACTTTGCAAAGTGTGGCCTGATGTCTGTCCTAGGTACCATGGTATACCCCCGTAGTCACCTGTGTATGTCCCTAAAAGGATTGGCAACTAGGTTTCCAACATGCGAACAGTCACCAGGCGGGTACAGTCGAAAGTCGGGTAGACCACAATGAGAAAGGTATCAAGCCCGAAACCTGTCAAGGGTATCGAGAGAAAATGGTCTGGAATACAACTGAGGACCTCGAATAGATTCGAGACCCATTAACCCCTGTGGCAAATGCAAATGACAGAATCCCAAAACAAGCCCTCGATATGTGTTCTCCACTACGATTGGTCCGGCTTTGGAGGGGTTATCTCCGCTACCTTTCCGCACGCGACCTTGTGTTTATCCCCTGTGTTAGAGGGGGGTCCCGGATAACTTCCACAAAACTGGACTTAGACACTCCCTACCTCAAACTCTAATGTTTGGTTTTGAGTGCCCTTGAAGAGTTTCCTCTCCAACCTAATTCAAGGACCTAATCCTGAACTAGTTTGTGAACCCTACAAACATAAAAGTCTAGTAGATTTTAAGATTAACGTTGCTTTTAAGGCTTTTTCTTACGTCAAGGGGTATGAAGGTGAAACTGATGGTGTGTAAGGACGAAAGAAAAAATGAATTAAAAAAACTGGAAACAAAAGACTTTTACTAAATGCAAAATTTTCAGCAACTTTTCACAAAGAAAGATTTCTTTCTCTTTTCAATTTTTCTAAGATTTTATACAAAAAACTTAAAGGAATTTCGCTCGACTACAAGCTACTTATGCTCTAAATTCACTACAAAAACTTACGAAATGAAAGACTTCTCCCTAGCTAATGATGCAGAAACACACTCTTCAAACAAAGAAGAAAATGAAAAGAGATTGTTTTTTTTATTTAAGTGCTAGTAAAGCAACAAAGGGAAAATATCGACAAGCACAAAACCAAGAAAAATCAATTTTGTCTTAAAGCACAGATCGCAAAAAATCAGAGTAAAGACACACAATGGCAATAAAGAGCAAAAACAAAGACTCTCACGCTTGTCTAAAAACCAAAAAAAGAATTTTTTTTTTTTTATATTTTCTGTCAACTATCAACTGAGAAAAAGTAGGCTAAGGGTAAGATGACCTAACCTACTGATTGTTCAACCCTAGACTCAAACACCTGAGAGGAATACTTCTCATCAAATGAGGGGATGACTTCCCCCACCCTGAACAAAAAGTACCCTGTCAAGCACGCTACTGTCACTAAAACAGCACGCGTGGGAACGCGTGCTGAGTCGAAACAGGATGCGTGTACACGCGCACTGACCTTGTACAGGCCGCCTGTATGTCTAAATTCTAAGACAAGAAATGAAAACAGGCAGTCCAGACCAGGAAGAGGCCTCTGGTATTGATAACCAGGGTATCTTGAAGGCTTGGATGCTCTTTCTAACAGAAAAGAAAAAATAATGCAAGGAATAATAAGGCGAAAAAAGAAATCTGAGACAGGACTGTGAACCAGCAAGACTCAGACAGGATTCCAGAAAACCCCCTGAGAATGTATAATTCTGACAGGGAAGAGGAGGACTGCCTCTAAAGTTATCTGAAGTCCTACATACTACTGCTATCTCTATAGCTAGCATTCACACGCGGGCTGTAGGAGGATAGGGCATGGGTACATGCATGCAGGCCTTCTGCAGGTTGTGTGTATCTCTGTGTGTCCCGACAACTACTATCAAGAAATAGTAAGGGAAAACTGGTATGAAGAACCAGGCTCCCTGCTAGCTCAGACCTTAGAAAAAGACAAATAAAGAAACATAAAATCTAATCTTTTAAACTACCTAAAAACTTTAAAGAAATCCAGAAACCCTAAAGAGTATTCTCCCCAGTATGGTCACCAATTCTGTTGTTGGGAAAAATACCCTACCGACTAGCAAACTAGGGTCAGACTTGCATGCATATTTTGACCGAAAATAAATTACTTTTTAACCTACAACGCAAGATTAAAACCCCTCTTTCACAATAAATGCATGAAGAGAACCACCAACCTTATCACCAACGTTCGATGTAGATCCTCCGTTGTGCTTTGACCACTTGCTTGCACTGCTCCTTCCATAGATAACCTACAATCAAGACAAATAAAAACTATGCATGCATGCTACTTCTCTACTCAGGGGTTAGAAATCAAGCATAAATTCATCAAATCATAGACAATTCATACATTGGGACAGGAAAAGTATTCTTTTTATTATTGAAAATGAATCAACTTACAATCAAAGCTGAGACCGACCACCGCTCCTTGAACCTGATCCTGGGCTCCTCTTCTTCTGTCCTCCAACTTCTTTGCATTAAATCTCCTTTGGCATGAGGAAAGGATAAAGGGTTGGGGCAATGGATTATGTAAATGGGTATAGTTTCTTCGCTATATTTTTTCCTCCTCCAAATGGTACCCCTACCCCTTCTTTTATAGGCTAGAAGGAGCTAGGGTTTTGGACGAACCCTCGGCCATGCATGGTCGAGAGTTTTAGGTAACTAATCCATAGCTTTTTGTTCCGTCAGAAACTTTCCTTTTTTCGTGCTTTGTTAGGTACACGCGGGTTGTAGTGAGCCAGCCAGCGTGCACACATGTGCAGTAATGGGTTAGTGCGCGTGGGCCTTGACCCAAGAGGATTTTCAAAGAGTTGTTCAGCAGATGTTTTGGCAATGAAGGGATATGAGTTGGCCTAATGCCAGATAAGCATGTGTGGTACAATTTAGGGTTATAACAGAGGTTCTAAGGGAGGGGTAATGTCAGTAGGTTCAGGTGACACGGCCACAAGGGGAGCCTCAACATCATCTTCTGAAACATCCTCCGAGATGGCCATAAAAAGCTTTTGTTCCTTACACTTGTGCCCAAGAAAATATTTTTCATCACAATTATAACAAAGGCCTTTGAGTTGGAGTTCAACGATTTCTTCCCTAGTCAATTTAATAATTTATCTTTAGTGGAGTAGAAGTAGGAGTGGGAGTGATTGTTTTAGTGCAAGGAATAAAGGACGGTTTTTTATTTTGAGAAGTGACAACCTGTTGTGCTTCCTTAGCTCTTTTAGTATCATCCACCCAACTCTAAGTCTGAACCATGAGGACATGGGCACAAATCTCATCCTTGAGGCAACTGATAAAACATTCTCAGAAAAAAAACATCAAACATACCCTATATATGGAAAGCCAATCACTCAAAATAAGCTATAAAGTATTCCACTATGCCAAATTGTTTCAACTTTGTCAAATGGCCTAAATTGTTGGTGTCAATGTCAAAGCATTCATAAATATCTGCCACAAAGTGTGTCCAAGCCACATACCCTTGGCAAGCATTTTTTCTCCATTGCCACCATTGCCAACGTTCTTGATCTAGATGGATAACACCATACCAGAGTTTGTCCAACTCATCTATAATGCCATACAAAGAGAAATAATGTTCCATTTGAGTTACCTAGCCAATGGGATTCGACCTATCAAATTTGGTCACATCCACATGTGGAAGGCGCAGGTCACACTGAAAGTGATGGGGCTGAAAATTCTAGGAATGAGAGGAAGTTTCACCTTCGATTTGCAAAGGTGGGTCAGATGAAGGAATATCTACAGGGATATGCAGCTTGGTGCAAATCATCACAGTGAAGGAGATAAATTGGGTATTGAAGGATTCAATCTCGGTAGCAAGGTATTTTTTGAGGTCCTCTATTTTGGCATCGATGGAGGAATGCATGTTTTTATTGACGGTGGCAATATTGGCATTGATCTTTCTCACTTCTTGTTGGGTTTCTATGAAATTAGATTGCAAGGAATTGAAGCAAGCTTCCAAGTCTTGGCTATGGGTGTGGGCCATGATGAAGAGGGAACACGAAAAGGGGTGGATGGGACCACACAGAAAATGGGTTATGGGTGAAGTGTATCACAATGATCAAGGCGATGAGTGGAATCCAATGGGGTAAAGCCCAAATAAGGGTGTTGGAAGGGGGTCGCATCCACAAGAAAAAAAAAATTGTTGAAAAATGATAGGTATGACTGTGATCAGGGTGAAGAGAGGAATCCAATGGGATAGGTCTCAAATAATGGTGCCAAAAGGATATAGAATCCAATATGAAGAATACTGCAGTGACAAAATGCATGAATGCTTAACAGGAAGAAATCTGTAGTAATTTCGCAACCTGAATGCAGGAGACACAGTTGCGTGGAAATAGATCTTGTCTATTTTGTTTTTATTTCTATCCAAAGTGTTAGGGTATTCAAGGGTTCTACAGACAAGGGTTTTCCCTATGATATATCTCTATGATATATGTGTGGGGTTGAACAGTAGTACTCGACCCAATATCTCAAGGCACCAACTAAGGAGGCTAGACCGTGCCCTTAGCCGTACTACTCGACTACCCAGGTACTAGAGAGTATCTTCCCGTGTGTTGTTCTTGGTGACACTATAGCAGTCAGGTGGTCGATTGGTTTATCTATGGAGGGATTCATGAGATCTAGCCTGATCCGTATAAAAGTGTTGTATGATGTGCTACCACTCGAAGGGGTACCAACAGGGGTTCCAAGGGTGGCCATAATATGTTCACTTAAGTACCACTTTTATTTGTTTCGTGTATGAATCCCTGACCACGGTTTTATGCACGTAATGACAGATATTTGTACCTTAAAGACGCTAGAATACATCTCTACCCTGAAAAAAAAAATTAACACATAATTTTTTTTCGAGGAAGGTGCTCTGATATCACTTGTAATATTCCATATATAAAATAGTATGCAGAACATAAAGAATTAGCTAGAGATGGAAGATAATAATGATATAACCAGAAAAACACCATAATAATACCAGAATAACACTAGAAAGAGCACTTTGATTACTGAGACCAATGTTCACTTGCCTCTTTGAGGGAGCAACCTCCAGTAGAGTAGAGATCTATTACAATAATATCCAAGACAAAACTTCTCATACCCTCTACTCCTATTTATACTAAATATGTCTATCCAAAAGAACAATCTAGAGGAAGATCCTTCTAGAAGTGGAAGCTTCTATTAGGTCTTCTTACATTTGAATTATTCTTCCTTATTTCTAGGCCTTATTAATATTGACATTTATTACATGGAAATATATTATTTTTCCTACGTGGGGGGTTAGGTCCCTAACACATTCATTCGGTGCTCTCTTATCACCTATAACACCACCATCAACTATTGATCATGATATTCTTCTATCTTGGAATATACAAGGATGTCATCCAGAAAGACAATGACAAACTTGTCTAAATATTCCTGGAAAAAACCATTCATTAAGCACATAAAAATAGCTGGTGCATTTGATAATTTGAATGGCACCATTGTGATTTCATAATGACCATACCTTGTCATGAAGGTGGTATTGTTGATGTATTCATCTCTGATCCTTACTTGATGGTATCTTGACATGAGATCGATCTTTTAGAATATCCTTGCATCTTTTAGTTTATCAAAGAGATAATCGATCCTAGGCAAAGGATACTTGTTCTTTATGGTTACTTTTTTCAATTGTCTGAAGTCGATGCAAAATCTCAATGTCTCATCTTTATTTTTCATGAAAAAGAATGGGGAACCCCAAGGTGACACACTTGGGCATATATACCCCTTCTTCAACAACTCTTCAAGTTGCATTTGCAACTCCTTCAACTCTAGTGTACTCATTCTCTAGGGAGTATTTGTTACTGGATCTGCCTTAAGCATCAAATTTATAGAGAAATTGATATCTCTTTTGGTGGTAATCCTGGTATCTCCATGAACACATCTTCGAAATATTTCAAGACTGAATGATCCTCTAGATTTTTCACCTTATCCTTAGGTGTGTCTTCCATATGGGCTGTAAATATTTGGCAACCCTTCTTGTAACACTTCTTTAGCTGCATTATTGATATCTCTTGGACAGTCACTTCCCTCAGAATTACTTGGGCTGTTCTTGGGTTCCCTTCCTCATCCAGGAAAGTAAATGCCTTGTTATGACAGTCTAGGACAACATGGCGTTGGTCCAACCAATCCATACCAATTAGACATTCATATGAACCCAATGGAAGGATGTTCAAATATTCCTTGGTACTTAGCCCATTCATGTCCACTGGACATGATTTAACCAACTCAACCACTTTTCTCTTGGCCCCTGTAGCCATTTGTACCAGCCAATATTTCTCATGCTTGTTGCTTGGAAAATTAATCTTTCCACGAATTTAGGATCTATGTAACTATGGATAGCTCCTAAGTCTATTAAAATAGTAAAGTCTTGGTTATTGATCATACCCTGAACTTCAATCATTTGTGATTGAAACTTGGCTTGTTTGTTGTCTGTGGCTGCATAGAACCTTGGTACACTTCTTCCCATGTTCTCCATTGTTTCTTCTTGCTGTACATTGTGGAAAACTCTTAATTTGTCACTTTTATGAGGACAATATCTATACTTGTTGTATCCTTTACAGCCCCAACATTGAATGGGTGTCATCCTTGGCCTTGGCCCACCTACCTCAACCATTATATGCTCTCTAAAAGATGGATGTCCTTGAGGAATGTTTCTGAAAATGGGTGGCATGTTCCCCTTCTTCCTTTATTCCCTCTTGAACTTCTCCTTGTCCTCCCAAGCCTTCTAGAAAGTAGGATTTCATTTTTGTTGATCATATAATCATTTTTCTCTCCTTATGGCTTCTTCCATATGAAAGATGGGATCATCATATTGGATTTTATCACTTATGAAAGATGGCATCCCACTCAGCTACCTCTGAATCTTCATTGTCTCATCCTTGATGAAGGAGACACACTTCAACAACTCTAAGAATCTCCTTTCATATTCATAAATAGTAATGCTGCCTAGTTTTAGTTCAAAGAACTCTTTAATATTTTTATCATAATATCTCTTGGTCATGTATTTCTTCTCAAAATGCCTCTTGAATTCCTTCCAAGTCAGATTTTTCTCTCTAAGGTGTTCTACTTGCACAAGTTGATCCCACCACATAGAGGCCTTTCCTTTCAACTGATAGATGAAAATTCTTCCCTATGGATGAGAATAAGAGTTATGCAATTGGAAATACTTCCTCATGCCTAGCAGCCATGTCTCAACATCTTCATCCTTCTTTTTCTCTCCATCAAAAGTTGGAGGTTTGATCTTATCCATTTCTCCTTTCAACTCATCCACCCCTGAGCTCCTATGCTTCCTGACAGGGGATGAACTCGAGATGTTGTGTGATATCCTATGGGAACACTTTTGGGACTGATGGTAATGTCTGCTACCACTCCTTGATCTTCCTTTCTTTTGAGGGGTCCTGTGGCTTCCTGATTTGCTAGAGCCACTCTCCTTATCCAACTTATTTTTAATTTTGTCCAGGATTTTCATTAACTTCATATTTAAGTCTTCATGCTGCTCTTTGGCTTTCACAATCCTTTCATTATCATCCTCATGTCTCTGGACATCTGTCTAGAATTTTTTGATGGTCTCACCCAAATTTATGTCTTCCTCCTTTCCTCCTCCATGTCCACTGGAGTTGGTTCCCTCCATACCCAACTAGACATTCAACCCTCTAATTTCATATTGTTGGTTGTATACTACCTATGTATCATCCATCACTTATGCACTCTGTGCTAACTCTGATCTGACAGCGATTAATTCTGCAAAATTGTGCAACCCATAGAACTTGGTCAAGTTAATTGTTCTTAATAATTTTCATGAAAACACAACCATTATGTTGATTTCTTGAGAAATTGACTATTCAGATTCAATTTATAGTTGAATATTTATATTATATTATTCAATACCTTTCCAATGGCTGCTTCCATGCTCAATTCTAATTTTTGAGCAGGAAGTTATGGCTACTTGAACTATTTGTCTCTTTTTTTGTTCTTAAACAAAACAATTCGTGTGCTAGCCCCTTTCCTTCGGCCCATAAACTCATATGACCAGAGATGTGACCAAGTGCTAATCATTAGGAACTTATTCTATGCTTTGGGCCTCCGTGCTCCAGAGCTTTGGGACTTTAGAGGATATTCCCCCATTTCCATACACCTTCCCCGAATGTCGATTCTCCGAATACTCAGAGGACGTACAAATAAATGGTTCTTATTACTCATTTAAATCTACGGTGGATCGAGGCTTCACATCTCTGGGCTTTGACAGTTTCCAAAATGAATCACAACAAATCTCCCAAACTGTCGAAATGGAGAAACCGTGAAGGACAGTGGATCTATAGTCCACATTCTCTGCTCAGATCAACGGTGGATAGGAGCTCCGGGACTCCGACATTCAAGGGTTTCCAAAAACACTTTACTATGAATCTGTCAAAGTGTATACCCACCAAATATTCCTTCTCCTACCTCCATGTGACATTTGTGATCAATGGTCATGATAGCCTCCAGCCTTTAGGCCTCCAAAATTCCTCGACCGCAACTTCTTATGCCTTGAATTCTTCAGTCCACGGAATCTACTGCCACGTGTCCCCTCTCCATGAACGGTGAGGATTTACTCTACTCTTCGGAGCTTGGGGGTTCTACCTTCCTCTCATTTCATTCCTTACAAATGCCGAAGTGGAAAACCCTTGGGGTCCACTTAGTACTATACACCCGGGTGCTATGTGGAAGATTCCAAGAAGCAAACATGTGGCCCAATATAAGCGGTGACACATGTCAAGTTCTAACTACATAATCATCCTTTCAAAATATCAAAAAATACTAACATGTGGCATGCATATTGTGTGTCCACGTCACCCCAAGTGATGTCATCAAGCCACGTCACTCTAGAACTTCGAGACTCCAAGACTTTGGAGGTCCGAAAGTTCTTCCAAGAAGTTTTCCCCGAACGTTAAACTCCCAAACTTATTAACCTCCTGGGGCCTAGGTAGTATAGTTGTCACCAATCAAAGTGGTGACACGTGGCCCCACCGTCGAGTAACACATGTCAGTTTCGAATCAGTCCTAAGGTCCTGTCAAAAGTATGGAAATGAGGGACACATTGCAGACCTAGGTATGTCCACATCACCCTAGGTGACGACATCTTGCCACATCATACCAGGTGCTTCAAGACTTCGGGGATTTCCTATCTTCGACAGTTTCCCAAAACATTTGAAATATCGATTTTTTGAATTATCGAACTGGTCCACATCAACCCTAGTGATGTCATCATGTCACATCACTTTGGTACCCTAGCACTTCAATGATTTATTTACATCTATTCACTTACAAAACTCTCAAACTTCTGATTGTCGACGACTACTTTCTGTAGTTTCAACACTTTGGTGATTTTGTTTCCTCATTGACACTTTTACAAAACTATTGAATTGTCAACTGTCGAATAGGTCCACATCATCTCTGATGTTTCAGAACTTTGGTGATTTTGTTTTCTCATTGACACTTTCATAAAACTGTCGAACTACCGATTGTCGATGGCTTATTTTCCATAGTTTCGGGACTTCGACGATTTTCTATTGAATACCCCTCAACCCCCAAACTGTTGAACTCTAAAGCTTGTTTAATCTGAGGACATGTGTCCATGGAAAATGGATAGTCCATATTAGTTCCAGACTTCAGGACTTCAGTATTTTTCTCTGCTATAGCCTTAAAATGACCAGAGGGATGAATTTTGAAGGACTTCTATGCTTAACCTCCATGCACCTTCTCCCGATCTAACGGTTATGGTGGATCTGTCTCCTTCTAAACTGATCCAACAACCCAAATTTAACACTACGACCCAATACCATGTTTTTCGCGGTTTATCAAACCACTATATCTCCTGATATTCTGAGCACAACCAAGGTGTTCCCTCAGTGCCCTCTTGGCACTTTGTACATCAATTTCTTGTGGAATTTTGACTCCAAATTCCACATTCGTGGCCTATCCAGGTTCAGTGTGGAAACCATGTGCTATGATACAAGTTTGTAGTGTCTCCAGCCACCCAAGCTGGGCCATGCTACCTAAAATTCTCTCTCTTCAAGATCTGATATACATATATATATCTAATGTAATTTAAACAGACATAAACATTCTTCTCATACACATATTCATGTGGAAGAGACAATAAACACATACAAGCAATATATATAGGCAATTATGATAACATTATAACACATGCACAAGATACACAATATACAATGAACATAGAATTGGTACTTATATTTTTATGAGAAGAACATCGACTACATGCAGACCTTCCATGAACCTCCTAGCCTTAGACCACATTGCTCCAAGCTATCAGTAGTGGGTCACCCCAGAGCTGGGACTAAACTCCACCTAGGGAAAAGGAATCCTAGGCTAGGATAAGGCTGGAGGAAGCTCCAAACTGGACATGAAGGATTCTTTTTAAGGATCCTACTTACGCCCACCGCTCACAGACTCTCATTCCCCACATGCTTGCCCCACCTTGGGAATATGCACCTTCACTGTTCCACATTCCATCAGTTGCTCCACTTCCCTTCTAGGGCTTCAGAAATAGGATGGATAAGGAATTATCAGATCTCTATAGCTACTATTAGACTCCCTCCAAGAGAAATCACTTTCCCAGCAAACTCTCTCACCTGGAGAGAGTTGCTGACAGGAATGGAAACCTTCTTCTTCAATCACAAGCCTGACAACCTACCTCCTCAAACCACCATAGAAAAATCAGGTAAGACAAGGGACGTCTCATCAATTACAGAGGTTCATGATGGTAGAGGTTCAATAATGGAGGAAATGGATCTGGTAGCATGCATTTTCAGTGTGTGCGTGAAGTAGACAAGGGTGTTATTGATCGTGAGTGAACTGGTGAGGAAGAAATGGAAAGCAATGGTCAATGCTATGAATGCTCAGAGCGATAATGGTGAGAATGGTCATCCAACAGAATCGTGAGAGAGCTAGAATGGTGAGAACGAACCCCCAAAATGGTGGAAATTCCCACATAAATATGCATGCATCCTGGGTGACAGTTGGCTCTCCAGGAGCTCATTCCTCTCCACTCGGAGTTTGTTCCTTTCCCCAAAGGAACTTAGGATAACTGGGTTTATTTTCCAACTTTAGTATGTTTTCAGGAAATACATTATAATATTCCTTTGGGTTAAGCCCTCAAGCTTAGCCCCTCTTTCCTAGCTTCTCAGCCCTGTCCCTTTCCCTACCCAGTGGATCTTAGTCCCCCATAACTCTTTCTTTGTGGTCGGTCTACATGCAACAATGTATTTCTATTAATAATATACATAATGAAAGATACAAAATAGGATCTTCGACCTAAAAAACACATAAACCTCCCAGCTTATAAATACTTGGATCACCAACCTATAACATCATTAAGCATCATTACGATTCAATAGGGGCTCAGCCTTGGGGTATTACACATTGGTTCACTCTTGCTACTTTTCTACTATTGTATTTTCACTTCTTGAGCATTTTTTTTCTTGTTTGAGGATTTAGGAGACTTCCCTAAGGTAAAACAAATCACTAGCTCAATTGTTTTGCTGATATAGCTCCCTCACGAGTGTGTTTTTTCCTCTATTTCATTTTTTTACTTATGGCGGGGTCCAACAAGTCCCCTAAGGAGAAAATGTGTCATTGGTTTCAATGTTCCACTATTGTAGCTTCCAAACTAGTGAATTTTGGCCTGCGATTTGATCTTTACTTTGTAGTTTATTTGGAAAATACCTTAAGGGAAAAACACATCACTTGCTTCTCTGGTTTTCTTCCTCGCCTACCCAATTAGGTAGATTATTTTAGCTTTTAGGAGGTTTTGTTGTTTTATAAATTTTCATGTGACCCAAGATGTCTCGATTCAATACACGTTGTGTGAAAGCTTCTTGGACAAACCACATGATGCAGACCCCCCTTCTCTCCTAAGGGATGCGTGACCTCCCTGTCTAGGATCGATCAAGAAACTGACTTTGATTAACTCTTTGGGTCTCTGCTAGAATCCAAACCCACTTACACAAGTCCTTCCTCCAAATGCGTAGGTCGTATGAGAACCGCAGGTTCCCTCCTAAGCACTATTCAACTTCAATGCCAAATGAGCGCTAGCTCTTCTCTAGCTAATCCCCTTCCTTCTGTGACCCCGACTATGACCACTCGCCTAACCCAAAAGGTGTTTCGTGATTTCACGTATCAGGTATGCGAATCACCCTGACTCTCCCGACTCCCAAAATCTCGACAGGATCCTAACGTGTACTAGCCCCTCTATTATCCTTCACCAATGTGACCCTTTGCTGTGACTGCAGGCAAATCTTTTGAGCGCTTAGCGATTTTGTGTTTCACGCCTCGCAAAGTTCACTTTGCTCTTCCTTTTGAAGCCCGAACTCCTGATATCTCCCTGGGAAACCAATGGCCCAGATCTCTCCTTGATCCAACAATTTAGATCAAATCACGAACTCAGATTTCGCAAGTTCCTAGAACTCCCACTTTCGATTTCCCGAGTTGCGACCTCCCGACAGGACCAGATCTATGATTTATCTCCCTCCTCCGATCAATAGCTGTGATCAAATCGTGATTTCACGATTCACGAGTTCTTATGACTCTGCCTTTGACTTCTCTGAGTCACGAGTTAGCGAAATGCTGATCTCTCACCACGTGTCCCACTTGATGGACAGTTCCGATGATTTCATAATTTTGTAACCCCACTCCTCTAGTGTACTTTCAAAGCTTATCGTTAGTGCACTTTACCTTAATCGGGTGGCTATAATTCTTTTGCGCTTAGACCTAACAACTGAGATCCTCCCTTCTCTGTGCTTGCTCCTTGTTGTCTGGATGCTAATCAGATTGTCCAGATATTTCATTCTAAGCTTATGCTTTCTTCCGACTTAGAATATTTTCGAAGGATTCAAAGGATTACACCTTTGTCCTTCTTGTGAATCTGTTTCTTAGATCTCGTTAACACTTGTGAAAAGTGGTATTCCTTTTGAGCTTAGTCTCGTGAAGACTTTGACTTCCCGCACACTCCTTGCATTTCAGGGATTTTGATAACTTAGATCCTAAGTATTTCTCGAAGAGAAATTCCTCTCACCCTCCTGGCATTTTCCTTTTCTGGTTCTTCAACTTCTTGCAAAGTCTCTTCGACACTTAGTCGAATCTCGGATCTGTGCACTCCTTGCACCAGATCTTTACGCAAGGTTCAAATTCTTTCAGAAGACTATGCATGCCTTCCACCAGTCTCTTTGCACTCCTTGCAAAGGGAAATTTTGTGTTATCTCTTCTGAGCTTCAGAATCGAAATAGATCCCATTAACGCACTCCTTGCGTTCTATGTGCACACCTTGCACCACTTCAACAGAAGAGAAACAATTGAAACTTATCCTAACATTCATAGTTTCTTCTACTCATAACGAAATTCACTCATTCATTCATGAAACATAATAACAGATAATTGCAAACAATGTCCACACCATGCATTGGGTCAATTTTCCCTCTGTTATATTAAACAATTAAAATGGCTACAATTGTGATCAAAAAACAAAAAATGAAAACTCATAAATCTCCTACTAACTTGCATCTAACCCCTTGCTACTAACTTTCAACTCCCAACCAGCCTCATTTGGGTGTACAAAACCTATATTTATCTCAGAGGGATATTAGGGTTCCCCATGACTACTTGTCTACTCCAAACCTATCCTACGAATATCTTATTCCAGTCGCATTCTAGAGCTGGAGTGGAAACTCCTGCTTCGCTCACGATTGTTCAACCGTGTCTCAAAGGGTTTTTTCCGGCACTGAGTTCAAGCGTGCCTCAAAAGATTAATTCTGGCACTGAGTTAAGATGGACTTCAAATTATCTGCTGTAACTACCATCTTTGAGCTCCCATACAGATTCCCAGATTTTGATAGGTCTTCCTCTGTGCGATTGCCAGCGATGCTCCTGCATCATACTCCCCTTGAAAAAATCCATGGACTCATGTTCATGAGTTCCTGCACTGACTTTCCATGCTTCTGAATAGCCAATTCATTTTCCCAACTGGCATGTTCTATTGGGTGTCCCTTCCACTTAACCAAATATTCAAAATAGTTCATCCTTCTGGTCTTCTTGCCAATCCTCTAATCAACGATCTTCTCCATCTGTGGTTTTTCTACTAGGCATTTTTTTTTCCCACTGAATCTTCTGTTGATATTCTGATCCTTCTGTGTCATCTTTCTTGTAAGGATACAGGTCTGAAACGTTGAATATGGGTGATATTCCCACATCATCTGGAAGCTCAATCTCATAGGCGTTTGCATCAAACTTCCTCAAGATCTTACATGGTCCTATATTCTTCATATTTAACTTGTTATATGTTCCCCTAGGGAACCTTTCTTTCCTGAGGTGTGCTAGAACCTGATCTCCTATTTCAAATTGAGGTTCCCTATGATGTTGATCATCTCTGCACTTGTACTCCTAGAAAGAACTCTGCAACTGTCCTTTGATCTGGCTATGGAGCCTCTGCATTTCTGTAGAAAAATCTTATTCTCTAGCACTCCTTATCTCACTCTATTCCAAGTCTCTCAATTCAGATACTCCCCTGGGATACATTCCATACAATATTTTGAATGGGATCTTTCCAGTGATCTTGTTTGGTGAGTTGTTGTATGCAAATTTTGCTTGTGGCGGAATCTGATCCCACTAATTATGGTGCTTAGTGACTAGACTCCTCAATAAGTTTCCCAAACTTTTGTTTACCACCTTAGTCTTCCCATTTGTCTGAGGGTGATAAATTTATTTGAAGGACAAATTTGTCCCCAACTTCTTCCACAGTGTTCTCCAAAAGTGACCAACAAGTTTTGTGTCTATGTTCGAGACAATGCTTCTAGGTAGGCCATGAAGTCTCACAACTTCCTTGAAAAACATATTTGCAACATGTGTTGCATCACTATTCTTCTGGCATGGGATAAAGTGTGACATATTTTAAAATCTATCCACCACCAGAAATATGGAATCAAATCCCCTTTGTGTTCTTGGCAGTCCCAACACAAAATCCATGCTTATTGCATCTCAAGGCCTCTCTGGTATTGGCAATGGTTGATACAATCCAGTGTTCTGTCTTTTTCCGTTTGCATGTTGGCAGATTCTACATCTGTTCACAAGCTTTATCACCTATGTTCTCATACCTTGCCAATAGTATGAACCGCTCAACTGTGCAAACATTTTATCATGGCCGAAATTTCCAACCAATCCTCCACTATGCTTTTCCTTCAAAAGGTTATCCCTCATTGAGCATTTTGGTATGCACAATTGATTTCCCTTGAACAACAATCCCTCTTGAATCATGTACTCTATCCACTGGATTTTGTCTCTCATCACAAGGTTCTCACATGCTTTGTATGCTTCCTTGAAATTTGTATCATCACAATACATATCCTTAAGGTGCTCAGACCCCAAGGTCTTCACCTGAAATTCCTGTAAAATCATACATCTCCTGCTTAATGCATCAACAACTTTGTTATCATTCCCAACAATATGTTTTATGACAAAAGTAAAATTATGCATAAACTCAACCCATTTCGCATGCCTCTGATTCAATTTTTCCTACCTGGTTATGAATCGTAAAGCCTGGTTATCGCTATACAAGACAAATTTATGTGGGACAAGGTAATGTCTCCATTTCTTCAAGGCTTGAATTATGGCATAAAACTCCTTGTCATACGTGGAGTACTTCCTCTTGGTCTCATTCATCTTCTCACTGAAATAGGCAACAGGTCTATTATCCTGACTCAAAACTGATCCTATTGCAACTCCACTTGCATCACATCTCACCTGAAACGTCTTTTCAAAATTCGGCAAGACCAGAATTGGTCGTTCTGTTATTTTCTCCTTCAGTATATTGAAGCTCCTCTCGGCCTCCTCGGTCCATTTAAAATACTTGTGCTTCTTATTCACTGTATCCATCATTGATGCACAAATTCCACTGAAGTCTCTGATGAACTTCCTATAGAAACTTTCTAGTCCATGCAAGCTCCTTACCTCAAACATGCTCCTTGGTGACGACCATTCTTTGATTGATTTCACCTTCTCTGGGTCCATCTTTAGTTCATTTGAAGAGATTACAAAACCCAAGTAAATGAGTTATGTCTTCATAAAAGAGGACTTCTTCAGATTTATCAACAACTTCTCTTGTTGTAGTCTCCTCATCACTAGTGTCAGGTGTCTCATACGCTCCTCTTTAGTCCTGCTAAAGATCAGTATATCATCCAGATATACAACCACAAACTTGCCAATGAAATCTTTTAGTATTTCATTCATCAGCCTCATAAAAGTACTCGGGGTGTTTGTTAAGCCAAATGGCATAACAAGCCACTCATAGAAACCTTGGTTTGTATTAAAGGTTGTTTTCCACTCATCACCTTCTCTCATTCTAATATGGTGATATCCACTTTTCAAATCTATTTTAGAAAATAAATTTGATCCACTTAAACAATCCATTAAATCATCCATTCTTGGCAAAGGAAATCTATACCTGATGGCGATCTTGTTAATGGATATTGATTCTGTACACATTCTCCATCCTCCATCCTTCTTTGGACTCAACACAGTCGATACTGCACATGGACTCAAGCTCTCTCTGACCAAACCCTTGTCTAACAATTCCTGGACTTGGTTCTTCACTTCCTCATTCTCTCGAGGTGTCAATATGTATGTTTCTTTGTTTGGCAGACTTTCTCTTGGTATCAAGTCAATATGGTGGTTGATACTTCTGATGGGTTGCAATGAGTTAGGTAGCTCATCCACCACTATGTTAGCAAAATTATCCAACAATGCCTGAACCTCTTCAGGAAAATCGTCCATTGAAGTACTTGTAAGGATAAATCTGGGTTTCCTCACCATAGCAAACTGAATCTCCTGTTCTTCCTTGACTTCTTTCAAGAGTTCCTTCCCACTCATGAGAAGTATGCTTGTGTTGGCTTCCTCTTTCACTTTCTTCTCCTCTATTGGTAGTAACATGTGTGTCCTACCATTCTTCTCCAAGGTGTATGTATTCTTTCTTCCATCATGAATGACATTTCTGTCAAACTTCCACGGTATTCCCAACAAAATATGGCATACATCCATGGGAATTACATCACATAGAATTTCATCTCTATATCCACCTATCATAAATTCAACCAAACATTGTTTAGTAACCATTACCTGGTGTCCTTTCTGCAACCATGAGACTTTGTATGGATTCGGATGTGCAGTTGTCTCCAACTCCAATTTCTCCACCATCTCTGTGGATACTAGGTTATTAGTGTTCCCACTATCAATTATCACCTTGCATACTTTGTCTTTAGTCTTGCAAGTTGTTTTGAAGAGATTGTTCCTCTCCACTGGCCTTTCAACTTCTGCCTCTGGTTTTAAGAGAACCTTCCTCAACATTAAGGATCTTCTATCCTCTGCTTCTTCTTCTTCAACATATCTTCTATGTTCTTTTGAAATGTGAGCTTCACCTCCTCCTTCTTTCTTTTTCTCGGGACATTACTAAGACATGTTCCCTATCTTTCCACAAGCATAGCATCTTACTTCTCCTCCTCCTCTTCTTCCTCTTCCTCTAGAAGAACTTCTTCCACCACCCTGTCTTCCTTGAGAACTTCCTCCTCTTTTCCAGTGACTATGTGGTTTCTCAGTCTCATCATTAGACTTATGTGATCTATCATGGGTAACTCCCTTTCCTTTGTTTGGGGTTGGGCTTTTACCTCTTCCTCGATAGCTTTGTTTTATGGCCAACTTCTCCTCTACCTTCAGTGTGAACTAATAATCATCCTCCACTGTCCTTACTGACATCATGCTGAGCTCGTCCTGGATTTCATATCTCGGGCCATTTATATATCTGGCAACTTTTTCCAATTCTGATGTTTAGCCTGTAGAATTCCTCTATGTACTCCTTAACCATCATCCCCTTCTATCTCAGGTTCTGCATCTTTCTTAATATATTTATCTGATCATCTTTGGGCATGAAATTAGCCTTTATCTTGGCTACCATTCTGTCCCAATTCTTTATCTTTTGTTTTCCTTTGCTTCTCCTCTCAGCCTACATTTCATCCCACCACAATGTTGCATGTCCTTTTAGTCTGGTGACAACATGTCTCACCCTTTTCTCCTCATCGACGTCTTCACGGTCGAAATATTTTTCCATGGATCTTATCCAATCCAGTAGCTCTTCAACATATAAATTGCCTTCATACATTGGGATCTATATCTTGGCTCTGCCTCCCAATATGGAAACTGCTCTCAGTAAGCGTTCTTCAACAACATCCTCTCTTGCAACTTCTTCAGACTCTACTTCTTTTCTCTCTGCATCGTTGACGTCTCTAGCATCAGGTGATCGTCTCTGCACTACCTCCATTTCCTCTAATCTTTCACGAAGTTCTCGCATCTCCCTTTCTATAGATCAATTGGCTAAAGGTGGCTCCCCTCGTATCCTCGATGGCATTTTGTTGATTGTCTATCACACACAGAGTACAACGTTGAGTTATTTTGTCTCCTCTCCTTTGCCTTCTATTTGCAAGCAAAACATCAGCTCTAATACCACTTAATGCATACCCCCCTTCTCTCCTAAGGGTTGTGCGACCTCTCGGTATAGGATCAATCAGGAAACTGAGTCTGATTGACTCTTTAGGTCTTTGCTAGACTCCAAACGCACTTACATAGGTCCTTCCTCCAAATGCATAGGTTTTATGAGAACCGCAGGTTCCCTCCTGAGCATTATTCAACTTCCATGCCAACTGGGCGCTAGCTCTTCTCTGGCTAAGCCCCTTCCTTCTGGAGACCCCTGCTATGGCCACTCGCCTAACCCAAAAGGTGTTTCATGATTTCACGTATCAGGTATGTGAATCACCCCAACTCTCTCAACTCTCAAAATCTCGACAGGAACCTAGCATGTACTAGACCCTCTATTATCCTTCACCGATGTGAACATTCGTTGTGACCACGGGTCAATCTTTCGAGCACGTCGCGATTTCGCGTTTCACAACTTTGCGCGCTCACAAATTTCACTTTTCTCGTCCTTTTGAAGCCCAAACTCCCAATATCTCCCTAGGAAACCAATGGTCTAGATCTCTCCTCGATCCGATGACTGAGATCAAATCGCGAACTCGGATTTCACGATTTCCTAGAACTCCCACATCCGATTTCCCAAGTTCCGAACTCCCAAAAAGACCAGATCTATTGTTCAGCTCCCTCTTCCGATCAACGACTATGATAAAATCACAACTTTGCGATTTGTGAGTTCTTATGACTCTGCCTTTGAATTCTGTGAGTCATGAGTCAGATAAATGTTGATCTCTCGCCACGTGTCCAGCTTGATGGACGATTTTGATGATTTCAGAATTTCATAACCCTGCTCCTTCGGTGTACTTTCAAAGACTATCGTTAGTGCACTTTACCTTAATCAGGCGGCTACGATTCTTTTGGGCTGAGACTGAACGGATGAGATCCTCCCTCCTCTTTTATTTCTCCTCATTGTCTAGACACTGATTAGATGATCAAGATCTTTCCCCCGGAGCTTCTGCTTTCTTCAGACTTAGAATATTTTCGAAGGATTCAAAGGCTTCAACCTTTGTCCTTCCTACGATTTCACTTCTTGGATCTCGTTAACACTTATGAAAAGTGTTATTCCTCCTGAGCTTGGTCTCGTGAAGACTTCGACTTCTTGTGCACTCCTTGCATTTCAAGGATTTCGATAACCCATATCCTAAGGATTTTTCAAAGATAAATTCCTCTAGCCCTCCTGGCGTTTTCCTTTTCTAGTTCTTAGACTTCTTGCAAAGTATCTTCAAAACTTAGTCGAATCTCGGATCTATCCACTCCTTGCACCAGATCTTTACGCAAGGTTCAAATTCTTACGGACGACTATGCATGCCCTGCACTAGTCTTTTTTCACTCCTTGCAAAGGGAAAGTTCGTGTTATCTCTTCGAAGCTTCGAAATCAAAACAGATCTCATTAACGCACTCCTTGCATTCTGTGTGCACACCTTGCACCACTTCAATAGAAGAGAAACAATTGAAACTTATCCTAACATTCACAGTTTTATCTACCCATAATGAAATTCATTCATTCATTCATGAAACACAATAACAGAGAATTGCAAACAATGTCCACACCATGCATTGGGTCAATTTTCCCTCTATTATATTAAACAATGAAAATGGCTACAACTGCGATCAAAAAACAAAAACTGAAAACTCAGAAATCTCCTACTAACTTGTAGCTAACCCCTTGCTACTAACTTTTAACTCCCAACCAGCCTCATTTGGGCATACAAAACCTCTATTTATCTCGGAGGGCTCTTAGGGTTCCCCTTGACTACTTGTCTACTCCAAACCTATCCTACGACTATCTTAGTCCAGTTGCATTCCATAGCTGGAGTGGAAACTCCCGCTTCACTCGCGATTGTTCAAGCGTGTCTCAAAGGGTTTTTTCCGACACTGAGCTCAAGCGTGCCTCAAAATATTAATTCTGGTGCTGAGTTAAGGCAGACTTCAAAATATCCACTGTAACTGTCACCGTTGAGATCCCGTACAAATTCCTAGATGTTGATAGGTCTTGCTCCGCGCGATTGCCAACGATGCTCCTACATCACCACAACTACTGGGATGTGCAATCGACATTATAATTAATTTATAATCATTGGAGAAGTTATTCAATGTATCAAATCCTATGTTTAACCTCTAAAGGTGTCATTTCCTATGTAAATCATTTTTTTGCAAATTCATTGAAAGGACATGTACGAGAGGTGATGCGTAAAGAAAATGATATCTTATTGACAATGAATGCAATCTAGATCTATGACGATTGTGATGGAAGAAGGATGGAACATTTCATTGGTTCTTGTTTTCCCATATTTATTTCTATATCTTTTCTATATAATATTTTTATTAGAAACATCTCTTGTGTCACCCTTGTGATTTTGGTCCCTTCCTCCACTTGCTAATCTTAGATTTTTACTTGGTTTCTTAGTTAGTATTATCCTACAAAATGATGAAACCAATAGTTTTTCATAGATCTGTATAGTGCCTAACAAATTCAGTTTGCCTTAGGATTTATGCATAATTGTGACAGGTTTTAGGAACACTAGTTTATCTTCTAAGAGGTGTTCTTGTTTTATAGATTGTGTTAGATGCTCATGCATGTTGTAGGCATGCATGTGCCATCCTTAGGAATTGAGTTATATTCAATGTTGCTTCTATTTGTGCATGCATTTTCTATTGTTAGATGAGGGGATACATCCCTAGGCTAGTAGGGTTCACTACATGTGGATTGTATATTCTAGGAGAAGGGCGTAGGTCCCTAGGAGGTGCATGGATTCACATGTTGCAAACTTCTCCACTTGGGCGTGCACCATTCCTCATACATATATCCATGTAGGTAGTTACACTACTTAAGGTGATTAGGGTTAGGGTTTGACCTTGCCACATGGAGCTCTCCCTTGCATGAATTTAGATACATTGTAACCCTAAGTATTCATATTCTATAAAGGAGATGAAGGGCGCATCACTATGTATCTTAGTATAACTAAGTTTTGAGATATAATTATAACTCAACATAACTATGTTAGCAAGGCAAGTGAAGGCATGTCATGGCAAGGCAAGGCATGGCAAGGAAAGTGAAGGCAAGGCAAGGAAAGGCATGTCAAGGAAAGGTTAGACAAGGAAAGTGAAGGAAAGACATGGCAAGTGAAGGCAAGGAATGACAAGGCATGGAAAGTGAAGGCAAGGAATAGAAAGGCATGACAATTCAAGGGAAGAAATGACAAGGCATGGATAGGAAAGGAATGGAAAGGCATGGAAATGCAAGGCATGACAAGGCATGGCAAGGCAAGGCAAGGCAAGGAAAGTGAAGTCATGGCAAGGCAAGTGAAGGAAAGACAAGGCAAGACATGGCAAGAAAAGGAAAGGCAAGGAAAGGAATGGAAAGGAAAGTGAATGCATTGAAAGGCATGGCATGGCATGAAAAGTCATGGGAAGTGAAGGAATGTCAAGGAATTGCATGGCATGACAAGTGAAGGAATGGAATGAAAAGGAAAGGCCATGGAATCACATGGCAAGGTAAGGCATGGCATGACATAGCATGACAAGGAAAGGAATGGAATGGCATGATAAGGCGTGTCATGGCATGGAAAGGCAAGGCATGGAAAGGAAAGTGAAGGTGTAATACCCCAAGGTCGAGCCCCCGTTGAATTGAAAACATGTTTTGTAGGCTGGTGAGCCAAGTGATTATAAGCTAGGAGGCTTATGTGAATATTAGGATGGGGAGCCTAGATGCTAAGGCCAGTGTATGTAAATACTCATGTCATTAATATAAATATCGTTGCATGTAGACCGACCACAAAGAAAGAGTTATGGGCAACTAAGCTCCACTAGGTAGGGAAAGGGAAGGGGATAAGAGGATAGGAAAAAGGGCTAAGCTAGGGGGATAATCTCTAAGGAAATACTATTATATTATTCCTAAAGATGATGGTGAGGATAATTATATTATCCTAAGTTCTTATGGGAAGGTGAACAAATCCCAATTGGAGAGA
This sequence comes from Picea engelmannii, assembly GCA_009831015.1. Classification (NCBI taxonomy): domain Eukaryota; kingdom Viridiplantae; phylum Streptophyta; class Pinopsida; order Pinales; family Pinaceae; genus Picea; species Picea engelmannii. The sequence continues at coordinate 788,202 of ML781726.1, forward strand.
AAGTGAGGTCTTGGAGAGCCATGTGTCATCTAGGGCACATGAAAATATATGTGGGGAATTAGTCTGTTTTAGGGATCTTTTCCCTCATGCACTCAACATGATTCATGCACACAGTCATTCGCCATCGTTTAACCTTCTCCATTGTTGACTTTTGTAAATTGCACACACTTTTACTTATTAGAGCCCGTACCGTTCCTCAAGGTTGTCTGTTGTTTCCTTTGCCTGTGCCATACCCAAACTCTATTTGTACCATCACCCTTACTCGTTTGACTTAGGAGTTGGACAGAAGAAGCAATTTTTGAGGGCTATAGGTTTTGAAGAGGTGGGTTTTTAGGCCCGTGGATTGAAGAAGCAGGTTGTCAGGCCTGTGAGAAACTCTCTCCAAGTTGGAGAGATTGTTGGGAAAGTGATTCCTCCTGGAGGGAGCCCAACAATAGCTACAGAGCTCTAAGAATTTTTGATCTGACTTGTTGTTGAAGCCCTGGAAGGGAAGTGGAGTAGCCGATAGACTGTTGAACAGTGAAGGTGTATATTCCCAGTGTGGGACAGGCATGTGGGGAATGAAAGTTTGTGAGTTGTGAGCCTAAGTAGGCTCTTGGGAGGGAATCCATCCCATTGTACTCTGCGATTTCCTGCAGTCTCAGCCTAGCCTAGGAATCCCTTTGCCAGGTGGAGTTTAGTCCCAGCTTGGGGTGACCCACTACTGATAGTGATGAGCAGCGTGATCTAAGGCTAGGAGGTTCATCGAAGGTATGCACAGAGTTGGTGGTCATCAATTAAAAGATAAGTACCATTTCTATGTTCATTTACATGATGTGTATTTGTACATGTCTAATTTTTATGAGTAATTGCATGTGTTTGTTGCATGTATGTTTTATTGTTAATTCTGCATGAATCTGTGTTTTAGTAGAATGTTATGTATGTTTAAATTTTCATTATATATGTGTGTGTGTGTGTGTGTGTATTAGATCTTGAACAAAACAAATGTTCGGTGGAATGACTCGACTTAGGTGGTTGGGGTTGTTATAAATTGGTATCAGAGATTGAACACAACAGATTTTTTGTGGAATGACCCGACCTAGGTGGTTGGGGTTGTTACAAAAGGGTATCAGAGCCCATGGTTTCAACACTAAAACTGGATGGGCCACGAGTGTGGAATTTGGAGTCAAAATTCCATAGGGATTTGATGTACAGAGTGCTAGAGGGGCACTGAGAGAGCTCCCAGGTGATAATGCAAAGCTCAGGAGGAGTGGAGGGGAAAGTTGTAATGGTAACCATGGTTAAGGGCCATGAATTTGAATTTGAGCCGTAGGATATGCACGGGGGGAGACATGCCCTTCCCAGCTGTCGAATCTGGAAAAGATGCACAACAATTAACCATCAAGTCCTTCAGACTTCGTTACTTCGGCGAGTTTTTAAGTTTTTTTCGATAAAGGGGTCAAATCAAGAAGCTTCGAAGTACGATAGTGACTCTCAATAGTAGATCATTCGAGAGAAGGAAGACCATTGGATTTTCCAAGTAGTTCGACAGTTCGGAGTTTGGGGAAATTGGTTGAAGTGTGTGCAGAAGGGACTTACTCCCGAAGCCCTGAAGTCCCGAACTCCTGAACTAATATGGATCATTTTCTATCAGAGACACATGTCCATAGATCAACAGTGCGGGGTTTCGATGGTTTTTTAGTTAAGAGGTTGTGTGGTGATCAACATCGAAAACTACTAAATCCTGGAGCTCCGAAGTCCTGGAGTTCCGAAGTCTCGAAGTTCAGAACCAATCCAGACCATCCATTTCCCAGGACATGTGTTTCCATATTAAGAAGTGTTCAAAATTTCGACAGTCCAGGGGTTGTGAGGTGTTCAACAGCGAAATCCTTCGAAGCCCAAAGCTCCAAAGTTCCAGAGATCCAAAGTCCCAGAACGCTAGAGTGACGTGGACTTGTTCGGAAGTTCGACATTTGGGAGTTATAAAGTGTGATGTAGTGGAATCTCCCAAAGTATTGAAGCACCAGATATGACATGGCATGATGATGTCACCTATGGTGACATGGACCTCCCCTAGTCATGCCATGTGTCAGTCAGAATTGTACATTTGAAAACCTAGTTGGACCAATAACAGTCTGACATGTGGGGGGCACATGTCACCATATTATATGATGACAACAGTACTACGTGGGCTCAGAAAAAGTTAAGAGGTTTGGCAATTCGACGTTTGGAGGAAATAATAGATGGTGAAGGAATAACTTATGTATCTCCGAAGTCCCGAAATCCCAAAGTCCCAAAGTTGTGAAGCACTAGAGTGACGTGGCATGATGACATCACCTATGATGACATGGACCTACTCTAAGAATTCCACATGTCACTTGTTTTTGTACCAATTAGAGGCCCTTAGTACCCATTACGACCTGACATGTGTCTCCTGTCGGTGGGGCCACATTTCACTACAATAATTGTTTGAAAACCGAGCAAAGGGGATCATTGTATTCGCTAATTCGACATTCAGAAGGAATGAAGTGTGATGAAGGTGAAACCTGCGAAGCTCTGAAGGCCAAAGCTAATCTCAACCATTCATAGAGACATGATACATGGATGAAGGAGAGGACCCCCAGTAAGTTGGCACTCTAGGAGATATTTGGAGAGGTGCTTTGGAAAGCCCCAAAACCCGAAGCTACAGAGAAAATCCTAGTCGTTGATCGAGAGAGGATACATGGCAGCAGATCCACAGTCCGGAGAATTGGAACTCCGGAAGGATTGAGAGTGTGGACAGTCTGTAACTCTCGAAGACAGAGTCCCAGAGTTGATCGTGTTCATTAGTTAATGAGAATTTGTGGTCCATTGGTTTTTTTTTGTGAGCTCACCAGTTCGGCAATATGTGAGGCAACGCAAGATGGAGCCAAATAACTCCCAAAGCCTAGAGTCTTGGAGTTCTTATTGACCGTAGATATAAAAATATAATGAGGACCATCGATCAGTGCATCCTCCGAGTATCCAAAGTGTGAAGATTTGGAGAGCCATTCCAGGATTTCATCAGTTCGATGTTCGGGAAAAGTCAATGTGGAAGTTGAGAGAACCTCTGAAGTTCTGGAGCCTTGAAGTTCCCTAGGCTCCAGATAAGCACCTATCATTTAGTGCTTGGTCACATCAGTGGTCACATGAGGTTGGGGTCAAAATAAAAGGGGCTTATTCCCACAAAATGTGTTAAAATAAAGAAAAGGACTTAAAGAAGGAGCCTGTGAAGTTCTTGATTGTACCCACCTGTACCGAGAAGAGTAAAGAAGGCTTGTGAACCTGAAGAGAAGGATCCAACAAGGTGTTGGAGTTACTTCACATACACCTAGGATTTATTTTTCCTAAGGGTTTTCCTTGTTATTATTCATTATTCAGTCTCTTATATTTTAGGAAGAATATTCCTCTAGGGAGAATATTCTCTTCATTTTTCACTTCAATTTGACTAGTTAAGTGGAGTCTAGATGCTGCATTATTTTTGCAACCATGAAACATTGGGATCATCACCAAATAATGCGCATTGTCCTTGGGATCATCACCATACTAGCGCATTACTCATGATTCCTTGATCTCCAACTCACTTCAATCTATTCCAGTCAGTTAACTGAAGATTGATAGACTAGTTAACTCAGACTAGGTGGCAGTTCAATCCCGTAACTACCCGAGAGACTAGAATAGATGGCAGTTTACTCCCATAACTGTTGGTGTGTGTCTAGATCACTCTAGACCATGAATATGGTGCATTAGTTACTCATGTATCCAATATCTATTGTAAATTATTCACTCTTTGAGTGTGGAATATGGTTAATGAGAATTCTTCTATTCTTTCTCTCCATCTTCTTTCTCAATTTCTCTCTAAAAATGTGTGTAGTATTTTATAGCTAGATCTATTTTGTGTATTTTCAATACATTTACATGGTATCAAATCCAACGAACTTCTAAGAAAAAGATACACCAAATTATTTTTGCAGGTACTGAAGATTGAAGAACACAGAAAGATGGAATCTATGTTTTACTCACCAACAATACTTCTCAGGCCTCATAACTATTTGGAATGGAAAACAAAGTTTTTGCTTCATCTCGGATGGAGAGGATTGTACCAAATAACTATGGAAATGGCAGTCGAGCCTGATTGCGCCGATGAGAAAAATGACTTTCTCAATAGACAAGATATGGCCATATGATGTATCTGCACCTATGTTTCTCCAGAACTTTTACATCAAGTATATGAAGAATAAAAAGAATCAAATCCAAGTGAATTATGGACCAGATTGGAGGTTCTATTTGGGAATAAAGAAAATTATGAAGATTTCATACAAGAGGTTGAACAGATAGAGCCAGAAGAGAAGCCATGAGAAGATCAAACATTTTATTCTCAAGAGTCTTCTACACAAGTATTTGCACAAATTTGTATTCCATTAATTGAAGATTATGTCTACTCCATTTCAGATTTGTTTTTTGAATTTCATGTGGAAGATATATTGCATGCATCTCAGGAGTTACATGAAAACACTTTTGCATGCACCATGCATGCATCTCAGGAGACAAAAAGGGAGCCATGCACATCAGACTCAATTCTGATATTTCCTGTGAAAAATTTGTAGATCAAATTGGATATTTTAATTCCTCTCAGGAAAATATCCAATTTAAGAAAACAAATCGTCCGAAACAAAGTCCGGGAAGGGAAGTTATGATCATTTTAAAATCAACAAAATTTTATCATTTTTCCAGAAACGGCTGCACGGTTTTCAAAATTTCATCCAAACTTTATTTGGATCTTCTTCATTACAAGAAGAGAAAGTGGATATGTGTGGACATCTCAATAGTGAATCCACTTCATCAGATCCGTGCAGACATCTACATATTCAACAAAATCTCAACGAGCACAAACTTGCACAGTTGCGAGGTCTTCTTGGAGTGAAGGACACGATTGCTTAGCAATTGTTTTTTGTTCCTTCTCATTTATTTTTTATGCATT
>ML781726.1:793197-812426 GCA_009831015.1 Picea engelmannii
GGTTCCCATGAGGTTTTCCCTCTTTCCTCATTTATTTCAGTGTATCTTTTGTATTAGGGTACCTAACATGGCCTCGTTCTCGGGACCCATTCTTCATTTCCACCATAGTGATGTTTAGGAGGGTGTTGGAGTTACTTCACACACACCTAGGATTTATTTTTCCTAATTTTTTTCCTTTCTTATTAGTCATTATTTAGTCTCCTATAATTTGGGAAAAATATTCCTCTAGGGAGAATATTCTCTTTAGTTTTCACTTCATTTTGACTAGTTGAGTGGAGTCTAGATCCTGCATTGGTTTTGTCACCATGCAACATTGGGATCATCACCAACTAATGTGAATTGTCCTTGGGATCATCACCATACTAGCTCATTACTCATGATTCCATGATCTCCTCCTCACTTCACTCTGTTTCAGTCAGTTAATTGAAGACTAATAGACTAGTTAACTCAGACTTGGTGGCAGTTCACTCCCGTAACTGCCTGAGAGACTAGACTAGGTGGCATTTTACTCCCATAATTGTTGGTGTGTGTCCATATCACTCTAAACCACCACTATGGCGCATTATTTACTCATGTATCCTATATCTATTGTAAAGTATTCACTCTTTGATTGTGGAATACAGTTAATGAGAATGCTTCTATTCTTTCTCTCCTTCTTCTTCTTTCTCAATTTCTCTCTGCAAATGTGTGTAGTATTTTCTAGCTAGATCTATTATGTGCAAGTTCAACACATTTACACAAGGTTCCAAGAGATAATTAGGCTTTGAAGAAGGAAGATCACTTGTGCAAAGATCAACTTCACAAGAAAGACAATTTTTGGATAATCATAACTCTCTGCTTAGGAATCAGATTTGAGCATGAAAGAAGGCGTGAGAAAGGTATTGAACAATAGACTATAATTGTTTGCCCAGAAATTGGATTTGAACAATCAAATTCTTAGGAAATCTGCAAAAATAAGTCTGATATATATTATTGAACCAAAATGGTTCATGTTTTTATAAAATTCTTGAATCAGTTAGCCTGAGAAGGTTCTGTTGGTTGCACATTTTGCATAATCAATAGCAGATTGATCAGATCGAATCATCACTGAGTGCAATGAGATGGATGATACACAAGGGTATTAAATCCAAGAATATGAGATCCGAGGAATGGATGTCAATTTGGGTATGGAAGGAACAAACTCCAATGGACATGGAGAAGGAAAGGATGAGAACATGAATATGGTAGAGACCATCAGAAAACTATAGACACATATCCAGAGTCACAAGGATGATAATGAAAGTATTATGAAATCCAAAGAGTAGCAGGAAGACTTAAATATGAAGTTAATGAAGAGCCTAGATAGAATGGGAAATAAATTGGATAAGGAGAGTGGCTTCAGAAAATCGGGAAGCCACAGGACCCCTGAGGAAAAAGGAAGATCAAGGAGTGGTAGCAGACATCACCATCACTCCCAAAGGAATTCCAATAGGAGAGAACATACCAGCTCAAGTTCATCCCTTGTCAAGAAGCATAAGAGTATTAGGGTGGATGAATTGAAAGGATAAATGAACAAGATCAAACCTCCTACCTTTGATGGAGAGCACAAGAAAGATGAAGATGTCGAGACATGGTTGTTGGGCATGAGAAAATATTTCCAACTGCATAATTATTCTTCTCATGCGAAAGAAAGAATTTCTATTTATCAGCTAAAAGGAAAGGCATCCATGTGGTGGGATAAAATTGTGCAAGTGAAGAGCGTTAGACAAAAGAATGTTACATGGAATGAATTCAAGAATCATTTTGAGAAGAACTACTTGACCAAGAGGTATTATGAAAAGAGGATGAAAGAGTTCTTTTAACTCAAACTAGGTAGCATGACCATTGATGAGTACGAAAGGATATTTTTAGAACTGTTGAAGTATGTTTCCTTAATCAAGGATGAGATAGTTAAGATCCAGAGATATTTGAGTGGGTTTCCATCTTTCATCAGTGATAATATTCAATATGATGATCCTAAAACTTTGGAGGAAACCATAAGAAGATCCAAGTTCTTATATGATCAGCATAAGGGAAATCCTACTTTCCAAAAATCTTGGGAAGACAAGAATAAGTTCAATATTGAACAAAGGAAGAAGGGGAACAAGCCACCCTTCTTCAGAAACAATTCTTAGGGACAACCATCTTTTAGAGAGCCCAGAATGGCCTAAGGTAGGTGGGAAAAGGCCATGGTAGACACATATTCAATGTTGGGGTTGTAAAGGATACCATAAGTATAGAGATTGTCGTCATAGAAGTGACAAAGTGATAGCTTTCCAACATGTACAACAAGAAGAAATAGTGGAGGACATGGGCAAAAGCATACCTAGGATCTATGTATCCATGGACAACAAGCAAGAAAAGTTCCAATCACACATGATTGAAGTAGAAGGTATGATCAATAACCATTCATTTACTATTCTAATAGATTCAAAATCTAGTCATAACTATATATATCCTAAGGTAGTGGAGATATTACAATTTCCAAGAAGCAAGCATGGGAAATATTGGCTAGTGAAGTTGGCTATAGGAGCCAAGAGAAAAATTGTTGAGGTGGTTAAACCATGTCCAGTGGACATGAATGGGCTAAGTACCAAGGCAGATTTGAAAAACCTACCATTCAGTTCATATGCCTATCTAATTGGTATGGATTGGTTGGACCAACACCATGCCATCTTAGACTATCATAAAAATGAATTTACTTGCCTGAACCAGGAAGGGAACCCAAGAATAGTTTGAGGAATTCCTAGGGCAGTTATTGTCTGAGAGATCTCAACAATGCAGCTGAAGAAGTGTTACAAGAAGGGTTGTCAAATATTTGTAGCTCATATGGAGGAAGCGCCTAAGGATAAGGTGTCAAATATTGAGGATCATGCAATCCTAAAATATTTTGAGGATGTGTTTAAGGAGATACCAGGATTACCCCCAAAGAGAGTTATTGATTTCTCTATAAACTTAATGCCTGGAGAAGCTTCAGTATCCAAGACTCCCTACCAGATGAGTACACCAGAGATGAAGGAACTGTAAATGCAGCTTGAAGAACTTTTGAAGAAGGGGTATATATGCCCAAGTGTGTCACCTTGGGGTGCCCCGGTCTTATTTATGAAGAAGAAAGATGGGATATTGATATTGTACATTGACTTCAGACAATTGAAGAAAGTGACTATAAAGAACAAGTATCATTTGCCAAGGATCGATGATCTCTTTGATAAGCTAAAGGATGCAAGGATATTCTCAAAGATTGATCTCACATTGGGATACCATCAAGTAAGGATCAGATATGAAGACATCAGTAAGAATTCCTTCAGGAAAATGTATGGTCATTACGATTTCATAGTGGTTCCATTTGGGCTATCAAATGCACCAGATGTTTTTATGTACTTAATGAATGGTGTTTTCTGGGAATACTTAGACAAGTTTGTCATTATCTTTTTGGATGACATCCTTGTATATTCCAAGTTAGAAGAATAGCATGAGCATCACTTGAGGATGGTGTTACAAGTGTTAAGAGAGCACCAGTTGTATGCCAAGTTGAGAAAGTGCTCATTTTATCATAATCGAATTCACTATTTGGGCCATATCATATTCGAAGAAGGGATAGAAGTGGACCCTGAAAATATCAAAGTTATTAAAGGGTGTACAACACCTAAAAATTTGATAGAATTCATATCCTTCATGGGTCTAGCTGGCTACTACAGAAGATTCATTGCAGGGTTTTTAAGGATTGTTCATCTGATCACTTCCTTGCAAAGGAAGGGGGTGAAGTTTCAATGGACAACAAAATGTGAAAAGAGCTTCCAGCAATTGAAGTAGTTGTTAACCAATGCTCGAATTCTGAGAATTACAAATCCTAATGAGGATTTTTTGATTTTCATAGATGCATGCAAAGAAGGACTAGGTGGAGTCCTCGGTCGGAACGGATATGTGGTATGTTTTGAATCCATAAAATTGAAGGAGCATGAAAGGATATATGCCACTCAGGATTTGGAGTTGGCATCCATAGTGCATGCCTTAAATAAATGGAGGAAATATCTCATGGAAAAAATACTTGAGCTGAGGACAGACCATAACAGTTGAAATATCTATTTGATTAGCCAACTCTAAATGCCAGACAAAGTAGATGGTTAGAGTTTCTCTATGAGTATGACTTTGATATGAATCACATCAAAGGAAAAGAAAACAAAGTGGTTGATGCATTCAATAGGAGACTGCATGAACTGCATGCTACAACCATTAGCATGTATCAAAATTATCTTAAGGAATAATTCTTGAGGTTGCAAAAGAAGATTTGCAGTACATGGAGATAGTAGCAAAAGTACAGCAAGGTGAAATGCAACAGAAGGTTGAATATTATAAATTGGCAAATGACGAAGTTCTCTTGTACAGGAACCGAATTTGTGTACCCAATTATCATGAATTGAGGAGTATGATCTTGAAAGAGATGCATAATGTACCTTATGTTGGACACCCAGGATATCAGAAAACAATTGTAGCAGTCAAAAGCCAATATTATTGGCCAAGCATGAAGAAGGAAATTGTTGAGTACATTGATAAATGTCTGGAGTGTCAAAATTTCAAGGTTGAGCATAGACACCCAACTGGGTTTCTGCAGCCATTTCCCATTCTTGAGTGGAAGTGGGAAGATGTGACAATGGATTTCATCACCAAATTTCCTAGGACAAGCAAGCACCGTGATTCTATCATGGTGGTGGTGGACAAGATTACTAAAGCTTCCCATTTCATTCCAGTGAAGGTTAATCACAAGGAAACCAATGTTTCTGATATTTATATGAGGGAAGTAGCCTGTTTGCATGCCATTCCCAGTACAATTGTTTCTAACAGAGACCCAAACTTCACCTCAAAGTTCTAGAAGGGATTATTCAAAGGGTTTGAAACAAATCTGAATTCCAGAACAATGCATCATCCCGAGTCTGATGGGAAAACAAAAAGGGTGAACCAAGTGATAGAGGATATGTTAAGAATGTATGTGATGGAAAAACTATCAAAGTGGGAGAATTACCTACACTTGGTAGAATTTTCCTACAAAAATGGGTACCAATCATCTATGAAGATGATCCCATTTGAGGCACTGTATGGAAAAAAGTGCAACACACCAATAAGCTGGGACAACCCAGCTGATAGAGAAGTGGTTGGGAAAATTTTGCTTAGGGAAATGGAAGAGAAAATGTTGAAGATTAAACAAAATTAAAATTCTTCCCAAGAGAGGAAAAAAATCTATGCTAACAAGGGAAGAACTCACAGGGAGTTTAAAGTGGGTGATCATGTATTCTTGAAAGTGAAGGCCAACATAAATTCCTTGAAGTTGGAAAATTGTTCCAAGTTGGTAGCTAGATATTGTGGGCCATTTGAAATCCTAGAGAGGATTGGACCAATAGCTTATATGATTTCATTGCTTGCATCTATGTCTATTCATAATGTATTTCATGTATCATTGCTTAAGAAATATATGCATGATGCTAATCATTTTATTGATTGGAATGTGATTAAGGTGGAGCAATAAAGCACTTTTCAAGTGCATCTAGTACGCATTCTGGATCGAAAAACAAAACAACTATGGAATTGAGCCATAGATCTTGTAAATGTCCAATGGACCTGGTACGGTCCTGAGGACGCAACTTGGGAACATGAAGATTCTATGCATGCAAAATACCCGCATCTTTTTGAAGATTTTGGAAATCTTGTTGATATTATGTAAGTAAGATGCACTAAGGACAATGCAAAAATAAGGGGAGGGGATTGTAATACCCCAAGGCCAATCCCCTGCTAAATTGTAAACATGTTTTGTAGGATGGTGAGCCAAGTGATTATAAGCTAGGAGGATTATGTGAATATTAGGCCGGAGAGCCTAGACGCTAAGGCCAATGAGCCTATTTTTGTATATGTAAATACTCATATCATTAATATAAAACATCATTGTGTGTAGACCGACGACGAAGAAAGAGTTATGGGGGACTAAGCTCCACTAGGTAGGGAAAGGGAAGGGGCTAAGAGGCTAGGAAAAAGGGCTACGATAGGGGTCTTATCTCTAAGGGAATACTATTATATTATTCCTAGGGGTCTTATCTTTAAGGGAATACTATTATATTATTCCTAAAGATTATGTTGAGGATAATTATTTTATCCTAATTTCTTATGGGAAGGTGAATGAATCACAAGTGGAGATAAAACAAGCTCCTGGAGAGCCATGTGTCATCCAGGGCAGATGAAAATATATGTGGGGAATTAGTCTGTTTTAGGGATATTTTCCCTCACGCACTCAACATTATTCATGCATGCAATCATTCTCCATCATTGAACCTTCTCCATTGTCGACTTTTGTAACTTGCACACACCTGTACTTGTTGGACCCCGTACCCTGCCTTAAGGTTGTATGTTGTTGCCTTATCATGTGCCATACCCAAACTCTATTGTTGACATCACCCTTACCCATTTGACTTAGGAGCTGGATAGAAGAAGCAGGTTATTAGGCCTGTAGGTTTTGAAGAGGTGGATTGTCAGGCATGTGGATTGAAGAAGCAGGTTGTCAGGCCTGTGAGAAACTCTCTCCAGGTGAGAGAGATTGTTGGGAAATTGATTCCTCCTTTAGGGAGCCCAACAATAGCTACAAAGCTCTGAGAATTCCTAATACAGCCTGTTTTTGAAGCCCTTGAAGGGAAGTGGAGTAGTCGATGGACCATTGAACAATGAAGGTGTATATTCCCGATGTGGAACAAGCATGTGGGGAATGAGATTTTGTGAGTTGTGAGCGTAAGTAGGCTCTTGGGAGGGAATCTATCTTGTTGTGCTCTGGTACTTCTCGTAGTCTCAGCCTAGCCTAGGAATCCCTTTGCCAAGTGGAGTTTAGTCCCATCTCGGGGGTGACCCATTATTGAGAGTGATGAGCAGTATGGTCTAAGACTGGGAGGTTCTTGGAAGGTCTGCACGCAGTTGGTGGTCATCAATTAAAATAGAGGTATCATTTCTATGTTCATTTACATGTTGTGTATTTGTACATGTCTAATATTTATGAGTAATTGCATGTGTTTGTTGCATGTATGTTTTACTGTCAATTCTGCATGAATCTGTGTTATAGAAGAATGTTATGTTGTAGCTTGAACACTACAGATTTTTGGTGGAATGACCTAGCCTGGGTGGTTGGGGTTGTTACATATTGGTATCAGAGCTTGAACACAATATATTTTCGGTGGAATGACCCATCCTGGGTGGTTGGGGTTGTTACAGAAGGCATGGCATGGCATGGAAAGTGAAGGAAAGGAATGGCGAGTGAAGGAAATCGATGGCATTTCAGTGTAAGTGAGTGAAAGGAAAGGTAATACATGGAAAGTGAAGGAAAGGAATGGTAAGGTATGGCAAGTGAAGGAAAGGAATGACAATGAATGGAAAGGAAAGGTGTGGAAAGGCATGACAAGGCAAGTCATGGAAAGGCATGGAAAGGCAAGTGAAGGCAAGGAAAGGAAAGGAATGGAAGTTGAAGGCAAGTGAAGGTGAGGACAATGTTTTCCAAGTCATGATAAATAATGTTGTGATTGGAAAAATGCTAATGGAGAGACAATCCACATTAGTTTGGTTTCCATTTGAATCCCATTACATTGATTTGATGTGGACAAGTCCACCCTAGAGAAGTTCACCCCGAAGTTGGCCACTAAGGAGATTAGAATTATAGTGAATGTGCCCAAGGGGTGACTGACCATACATGTTAGACACCCAAGCTGAGGTGTCTTGGCATATGCATAGAGCCAAAAAATATGCTTAACAATTTCATTTTTGTGATAGAGGGGACAATTGGATTGCATAATTCCTAGATACTTCAGGCACCAACCAAGAGGAAGGCTACCTAGAATCAAAGAAAAAAAAATCTTAGGCTTAATGAAATAAATACACACTAAATGTAGCATAATTATCCACTTACAGGGTTGAGAACACATCCTTTAGGGCTTATTAAGCTTAGCATCAAGCATGAAGATATGGTTCAATTTTGGGAATCGTTGCTTTCAAACGCTTTTGTTAAAAATGAAAGAACATGGGCTATTAGAGGACTCAAGTTTAGTAGGAGTTAATTTCTGACTTATCTTTTTTTTGTTGATGACGTCCTTTTGTTCTATGATGGATCCTTAAGGGAAGCCTGTAAATTAAGGGAGATTCTAAATTTGTATAAAACAACCACTAGCAAGGAGATTTATATGTTCAAGTCTCTAATTTATTTCAATATTATTGAGAAGGCTCAAGAGAGGCTATCGCTTCAATAATTTCATTTTCCCTTGGTATGTAATTTTCCCTTTAAAAAATGTTTAGCAGAGGAACGTGCGCATGTTCCTAGGAACGCACACATGCTCTTAGGAACACACATGCGTTCCTTCCACTAAAACTACGTGGTGATCTGAGTTGAGGTTCGAGTACTTCCAAACCTATATGATTAGGAACGTGTGCACATTTCTGGGAACATGCACACGTTCTTGCTAACCCCCTTGCCACTTTTTTGGCCACCAACTTCGTGCACACACCCATAGGCAATTGGTTCAATGATTTTAATGGGACATTTCTCTGAAGAAGTCGATAAATTTAATGACCACATTCTTTTTCGAGATTATCGGATAGATTTTATATGTGCCCATTGTAGTCATTTAGTCATAGTAGCTCGGTTGCGCTTGAAAGAAGTCAAGAGTAGAAAAAGGTCCACGGGGCAATGTAAAGTAGAAGATCATGAAATCATTCTTGAAAATGTATAACTAACACATTCATATGAATGGAAACATTGCTTAATGAACATTTCTCTACTTAGGGTTAGAACATAGAATTGTTATATATTGGACATTATAGAAAATCGAGTTATATTTAATTCATTTTGAAGAATTTTGGCTTGAAAAAATCTATGAATTTCTACACGTGTTTTGGTAAATTATAATATTCATCTTTCTTTACAAGTTTTAATGTTTATGAAAAGAATAATAAATTCATTGATTGACTTTTCTTCCACACTTGTTATTCATCACTTGAACCTTTAACCTAATCTACCATAACTTATCCTAAAGTGCCCTACCCTTTACCTAAAATTTAATAACTATTAAAGATTGTCTAAGTGGATTTTACCCTTGTTTACTTATGATTCCATAGTTATTGTCTCTTTTACTTGTTTTGGTTGAATTTGTATGCTTCTCCCAAGTGCATGCAACTCAACCTTGAAACTTGAAAAAAAACTTAAACAAAGCTTGTGATTTTAGTACCTATAACATTCACATATATTAGTCTAAATCACTTCTTTTAAATCAACTTTTCTTGAAATGCTCATCTATTATAAAAAGAAATTTAAGGTACCTACAAACAATATTACATATTGAATCTAAAAACAATTTTACATCTTAGACTTTCTTTTCAAAACCAATGAATTGATCCATATGCATTTTCTACCACTAATTGTACATAATTTGATATGTAAACAAGGGTAGTTGAAGAGCAACAAGTCCCTGCTAAGAAGGAAGAAATAAGTCAGGGACTTGCTGCTCCAATATTCTTAGACAAGTCTCTTAAAGCGACATAACTCCAAGCAAGGCAAGATTGGCGCATGTGGGCATTGCAATTACTTGTAAGATGGTGCACATTGTTGTTACTAGAGAAACAACTCAGATGGATGTTCCAAGCATTCATGCACGTCGAGATTGAACACGACAAATCAAAGCACAATATGCAAAGCTACAAGATACTAACGATTGTTATTATATAGTGGTTAACACCCAACATCATGACAGGAATATGCAAAACAGTTTGAAGTACATCTTGGTTTGGAAAACCCTTCCTGCTTCCCAATATGAACAACATATAGTCATGTAAGTTCAAAAATTCACTAAACATATTACTCTTATAGATATACAAGAACAATGCACTGATTTCTAGGACAGTGCACAGGAAAAATAGAACTCTATTTTCTTAATTGCCAGTTCTTTAACCTCCATAATAGAAAAGCTCATCACCTAGTGAACATTATCCTTTTTTTAGCAAAGAAAAGTACACACTTTTATTTTAGTTTCTGCCCAACACATACTAATATTTTATTAACCAATCTTCCTTTCAGTCTTAAACTCAACCTATTAGGTATCAATCCAATGCACTTGCTTAAAGAAATGTAACACCACAATGCTTTCTTTCTGTAACTTATGCAAATATCAATCTGAATAGAGTAAATTCCCAGGGGGGATGTGTACATGCATCAGTCGGGAATCAGAACTCTCTGAATCATAAACAATCTCAAAAGTAGGAACAATGACATCCCTAAAGAAGTTGCTCAACCAGTGTTCCTCATGCCTGCAGTTATGCCATTGATGGTGATAAGTAATGCATCACAGAGTTTGGGGTTATTCAATTTTCTTGGCATATGACACAATATTTCCACTTGGATCATGTATTGTATTCACTTCTAATTTAAAGGTGATTCACTCTCCATAGGTCTGAGCATCTATGCCGTGAAAACGTTGTGACGTGAGACTTCTAAAGCGAAACGTGTCTATCTGATCTTTCCTCCATCTGTCATACCATGATTTTGCATGGGAAGTAATTTTCTGTCTTTTTAGCCAAAGTAAGACCTTCATCAGGTAGCAAAAACGTTGTCCCTTGGAGCAGCTCAAATGCGCTACTACCTTCATCGTAGTTGTTCTCCCTCCGCGGTGGCATTAACATTTCCTATTTACACGCAAGGATTTACTATGATTTCGACAGAAAGAGGTTTGGGCTAGAAGTTTTGGGGAAAAACAGGGGAAAAACGAGTGTTGTATCTTCCCGGAAACCCTCCAATGAATTTACCTCTTTTTTATCTGAGAATTTGAGGGTTGCAGGATTCATTCAGGATTGTCATCCAGAGGTAAGCGACATGCTCATTTAGTGAACTTGGACTCCATGAGATTTTATTGCTATGGATTGATAGGAATGACACTTTTTCTTTAGTTTCAGAAATGTAGTATCTTCTTTAGGTCCATTGCTGTAATGCAAATGGATGAGTTGGAGAACTTCAAGCCACAAAAAAAATTATCATATACTATGTCTCTGGATTCCAATGTATATGCATAACAAAACACATGAATTGTGTATTCAGATATAGATGGGCCTATTTACAAAGTACAAAGGATTAATTATGGAGCAAACAATAGATATGATTTAGAAAGTGGTATTCAGGTCACTGAACCAGAGGCTCCTTTTGCCAAAAAATTGTTTGGAATAATTGGGCTTGGTAGGTTAAGCTTAATTCAAAATCCCCTTTTTTTAGCAGCGGCCAAGAAGAGGACTATGAGGCCTAAAGGAATCAGGGATGAGGAAGGGAATAGCTAGAGGAAGATTCAGAAGAAGAATACTTAGGGTGGCAGAAGCACTCAGGGTGGCAGAAGTAGAATACTTAGGGTGCCAGTGCGGGAAGAGTCGTGTGAGAAGGGGATGAATGAATCGATTGAGAAGTGGTCAAAGACCACCAAGCGATACGTAAACTATTCAATTTTCGATGGCCCATCTATCGGAGTTACCCTGATTCTAGTTGTGAGGTTCAGCCCAGTCGTCGCTAGCCGCATGTCGCCCTGCACAACTTCTTCCTCCTCTGTTTTATCTCTTTTATTAGGAAGTGAGGGGACCCTTTTTCTCTTCGTCTCTAAGCACTGGAAGGTCTTTTATGTCTGACGGCCTCAGCTTAAGGCATGGAAGGGATAAGGCGCTCACTTTTCTTCTCATGGAGGCCACCCATTTCGTACGCAATCTCCTCTATGCAAATCCCCGCTACCCAAAAAAGATATTCACATAGTGTTGTTATCCATCGATAACAATTACACGAAGAATGCAGTGACAGAAGATAACGTAATACATATAAACAGTGAATATATTGAAGATTTGGGAGAAGAGGAGATTAGAGGCCTCCTCTACAGAGAAACATGTCGTTTATTGCTCTGGTACAGAGGCAGAAATGATCCTCTTGGTCTGCTTGAAGGCATGGTTGAATATATAAGATTAGATGCAGGCTTCAATGTCTCACATCCATCGGTATTAATGAACGAACTTGATAATACAGAACGAGAATGGGATGCAGGAAGGTTGGTAACAACCATGTATTTACAGTATTGTGAAGGTATCAAGAGCGGGTTTGTAGCGAATATCAATGCCTGAATGTAGAAGGAGTGGACGGAGGACTTGTTAGAAGAGTTGTTGGGGGAGAGTGCCACAATAGTCCAGAGCTACACTGGCTCAACTCTCAGAGCATCGGGCATGAAGATGCATTAACGGAGATAGCCAGTTGACCTTAGCATGGCATTCCTGCAAACAATGAAGTCCAAATGAGGTAAGTATCATGTAAATGTTTTTTCACAGGCCCAGTAAATTTATTTACTGTAAAACGACCATCAAAGTGAAAAACCTTTAGTAATAAAAAGAAAACCTTCAAAAATTGTTGCAGATTAAAGAAGAAAACCTGACCTGTTGTCTTTATTTTGCAGATTAAAGAACAAGGGATACGCGGATGAACGAATGAAGGGATACGCAGATTAAGGGATTATTTATGGAATGGACTCCACTGGATGATTCACTGGACTCGCCACCATTGATTCACTGGACTCACCACCATTGAGTGGCACGAATCTTGACACTAATCTCTTGCATGGTTTTCAACCGCATTTGCTAAGCACGTAACCACGTAACGTAATGAAGAACCTCACCCTAATGAAGAAGGGGAGTGAAAACATTAAATGTTTACTAACTAATGCTATTTTTGAAGATAGCATTAGCTCACTTGAAGATACTTATATCTTAAAGTGGCCATCATTTAGAAGTTTCAAATGAAAAACTTTGCATATCTCGTCCCTATGCCTCGAGAAGAATCCAAATAAGAGTATAATTTAAAAACTTATGATAAAAAATCAAATTGAGTTTAGAAATGACATAAAACTTTGAAAACTTTGATTTAAAATGTTTCGTGCAGCTTTGGTATGAGTGCACAACTAATAGACTAGCTAAAAATCCGTTTACTAAGAATCCCTGCAACCCGAAGGGCAGGGATTAATAACATATAAATAACACTTTTGGCTTAGGTTTCAAGTCATGTGAACCCAATAAGAAAACACCTAGAAACATGTATATCTTAAGACATGTTACACATGTGCATGTTGTTAAATTTGCAATGAAGAGTGCAAATCCAAGGTCCTACGAGAAATAATCAAGCTTATTTACACTACTTTATATTTCTTACATTATTTATCCTTTATTAAAAAATAATGTATTTATTTTATATTCTCCAATACCTTATGTGTGACCCAAGTCTAGGAATTAAGTATCACTACTCTTTTTTATTTCTGTGCGTGTTGAAGTCAGTTAATCAAACAAAACCAATAAATGAGTTGTTCTCTCAGAACTCATCCATCATTTCATCGAGTCTCCGCTTAGCGGTGCACCTTGGAATGTGCCTTCCCCGGATTTCTGTAAAATTAAACGGAAAATATCTCACCTTGGAATGTGCCTTCCCCGGATTGTTAGTAAAATTCCGATTTCTAATCAAATTAAACGGAAACTATCTCACCTTGGAATGTGTCTTCCCCGGATTTCTAGTAAAATTAAACGGAAAATATCTCTTTTAAAGAGCAACGTTGAGACTAAGGCTCCTTACTTCTCCCTCGTAATCTAATAAAGAATTCTGCCTAGCCTACTCCACTAAAACTCTAACACGATAGCCTGCCTACTATCGATATCGAACGAGATAAGGATTTGGTCAAACCTCTCACACATTTAATTGGGAATTGGGCATACCTTTTACATGTCCACATTATATATTGCATATATATAAATAAATATAAACTCAATATTAAATAGAATGATAAGCAATAAGAAATATGTTTTACTTTACAATACTAAACTAGCATAAAAAAATATTAAAAATATTAGGATTTTAAAAAATAATTTAAAAAAACAATATGTGAAATTGTGCTTTTGCATGATTTTGCTAATTTTAAATAGATGAGCAAGAAAGGGAAGCTCACTTTCTATAATTCTTTACACAAGACAATAAAAATTTCTTTTATATTCTACAAGTAGCAATACAATAAACCTAAATATTGAAGCAAAGTAAAAACCCTGGTATATATACTTACAAGATTCAAGGAGATTATTGCATGCAAAATGATAGTAAATCAACAAGTAGCAATACAATAAACCTAAATCTTAAAGCAAAGTAAAAACCTTATATATACTTGCAAGATTCAAGGAGATCATTGCATGTAAAATGATAATAAATCAATACAAGTAAAGATTCAAGGAGATTATTGCATGTAAAATTATAGTAAATTAATACATGTAAAGATTTAAGGAAACTATTGCATGTAAAATAATAATAAATCAATACAAGTAAAGATTCAAGAAGATTATTGCATGTAAAATAATAGTAAATCAATACAAGTAAAGATTCAAGGAGATTATATGTAAAATGATAGTAAATCAATACAAGTAAATGGGGGCAAATAAAGAGTTTATATTAACCAGAAAAAGAGATTACATCTATTAAATGGAAATATCTTTAAGTGATAATATGACTAGATAAAACATTTCTTCTTGGATTTGTTTCTCTACCATTCAAGGTTCTCTATTTTAAAAGTTTTTCAATGATGTGTTCTCATGGTTTTGTTCAAAATTCTACTATAATTAAATTTTATACAAATGTAAAAATTGGGCATTCTTTTGTACAAGAAAATCATACAATCCAAAAAATATCAATCCCATGTAAAGGAGGCATTTTTATAAGATTCTTAATCTTTCAAACCTTTTAAAACTTAAAAAAAAAATCCACATTCTATATATATTCAAATACATGGTAAATCTCCAAAAGTGGGAGTGATTAAAAATTTGGAAAATCAAATTACAATGGTTATTTTTATTTGTTGCAAAGATGTAATGGATCAAATTATAAGGTAGTTCCAAAAAGCATACCAGATCCATCTTAAACTTTAAACACATATAGTAAAAACTCTTTAAGTGGTAAATTTCCATCTTTTTTATTACTTTGGAGTTGCAAAAGATTAACGTTAAAATGTATCCCTGTTTTAAAATTTGAATTTTTGTATATACCTTAATAATTAAAAGAAAATCATTTTATAATTTCTTATTTGTGACTATTAAAAAAAAATCTTACATTAAGGTTAGCTTAAAATTTCTAAACAATGAGGATCTTGCACTAAGGATAACTTGAATCCTGCAAAGTCTCCCGTAGAAGTTACTCCCAATTTACATCATCAATTTCAAACATTGAACACTGACCTATAAGGCTATAGGATGTAGGTAACACGACGCTGCTAAGCAAATTCGTTGGTGTGTTTGCGTCGAAGGCGGGGTCGAGTCACAGTAACAGTTATTAGATTGTAAAATGATAAACGCCGGTCTGTTAGACTAACGAGGAAGTAAAGAAACGCTGATAGATCCATGAGATCCCCGAGATGAAGCAGCGGCTGATCCTGTAGGTTCTGAAGTGGCGTTGGAATTCTCAGATCTGGCATCTATGAAAGCTGGTTGTGTAGGCCGAGCAGGGATCTCTGAATTGTTGGTTAACATCAACCCAACCTGTGACATGGCCGGCCGCAGCGCCGAAGAGCCTTGAGTGCAAAGAAGTGCAACTGTGATCACTGTCAGAGCCTGCTGTCTTGGGTACTGCCCCTCTAATGTCTCATCAACTATATCCAAAACTCGATCGTGCTTATATTGATTCCAAGCCTGCATCATTATCCACTTCATACTTTTTATTCTATGCTTGTCAATTAACTTTTTGATATAATTATCAAACCAAAATTATACAATTCTTTGAAACAGATACGCACCCATTCTAGAAGAAGGTGCATAGGGGCTGGCAGTGTTGCATCCATGCACTTTCTCCGACTCACGATCTCAAGAACCACGATCCCATAACTATAAACGTCTGCCTTTTCCGTCCCATGATTTCAGCGTGGCGGTTAGTCCACGAGAGGTGTGGCGGTTAGTCCAACACCCCTAGTTTACAAGAGATGCGGCGGTTAGTCCAACACCTCCCCTCCGACGTAACTCGAGGGAATTGAACCTGGGCCAAGGCTCTGATACCATGTTAAAATTTGTCATTACACCAAAACTCACAGGTGTTAGTAAACTTCCAAATCAACAACATCACCTTGGGTGGGCGGTTAGTCCCATGATTCCAGCGTGGCGATTAGTCCACGAGAGGTGTGGCGGTTAGTCCAACACCCCTAATTCACGAGAGGTGCGGCGGTTAGTACAACAAGAACACCGTACTCCGGAACAGCCTACTCCGGCGCAGTGTAGCTTCTGTCTCATAACAGATTAGAAGAAACCATAAATTAGTGCCAGGATTACACACCTTAAAGAAGATCTTCTGAGAATAATTATTAAATGAATGACACAACTTACATTGTTCCTCCAACTCTGGTAGAAACATGGGTTTGGTCTTCTGGGAAGAATCTAGCAAATCCAAAATCTGCGATTTTAGGATGAAATCTGTCATCGAGAAGTATATTCCCACATTTGATATCTCTGTGTATAATGCGAACGTTGGAATCCTCGTGTAGATATGCAAGGCCTCGAGCTACGCCCACTATAATGTTTAAACGGTTTTCCCAACTCAGAGGATTTCTTATCTCACCTGTATGTTGCCACCAAAATATTTGAAAGCCTGAATACAAGTAATTGAACCAGTTCACATAATTTTGAAAAACAATAGAATGGCGAAAATATCCATGCAAGTAAATGAACCAGTACACTTAATTTTAGAAAATAACTTGAATGGCTAAAAGATATGCTGATGAGAACAACCTACCAAACAAATGCTTGTGAAGACTGTTATTTGACATGAATTCGTAAACCAGCAAACGCTCGTGCCCCTGCCTGCAACATCCGAGTAAACGAACAAGGTTGCGGTGACGGACGTTGGTGAGGAGCTTCACTTCTGTCAGAAAGTCCTCGGCAGCTTGAGTAGTCTCGTGCCTTCCATTCAGTTTCTTCACAGCAACATCCCTCCCATCCGGAATTCTTCCCTGTTCATCAAGCTCATTACAACTTACAATTATCAGTAAACAGCACATATAATTGTGCAAGCCTGTGAAATCCACGTTTGATATTATACCTTATAAACTTCACCGAAGCCTCCTTTGCCAAGCATGTTGTTCCTGTCAAAGTTCGCAGTCGAATCCCTCAGAACCTTGTAATAAAAAAAAACTTGCCCGAAATTTTCTCTTGAACCGAAATTCTCATCTGCGTAGACAATCATAACAATATGTTTCTCATAAGGAATACGAGCAAGTCAAAAAACTGAGCAGAAAGTAACATGGAAGTAGCTATAATGCAACGATATATAATCACCTGTTCGAGCATAGCCCTTGCGATGTCTAATAGAGAAAACTAAACACAGCACTGCAATAAAACCTGTTCCTCCAATACTTCCTAACAATATAGGCACTACTTTCGATGATGATTTCCCCGACAACGATGTCAAATTCGTTGAAGCTGCCATTAAATCTAAACAAAACAATCAACAGATATGTTATATGAGAACTAAAGAGCAACTGGTTGCAGCAAATCTATAAAACTCATACGCGATTCGTCTATGCTGCGGTTGAAAGGAAAACCAGACAATCAGCAAACATGTTATATGATAATTAAACAGAAAATCCAAGGAATGATAATTAGTTGTGACGAACTAGAAAACTCTTACGGGGGAAAAACGAGTAATTTGAGTAGCGCATAAAACAGCCCGCCTCGAGACCTCCAGCTTCGCGCTTGGGAAGACAGGTGAGTAATTGATTCCGAGCTTCTGTCAGGCATCCTAGACAGCTAGTATTGGTAAGGGTGGGCCAACACTGAGCGAGACCATATAAGGAGCCATCAATGGAGCCAGTCGCATAACTGTTATTTGAAGAAGCGTTGGCTATGAGCTGGCTGGATAAGGTAGTGGCTCTCTGAGAGAAGGTCTTTGGATCGCTGTCGTTTGTGGAGGCACAATAAGCGGAACCCCCAGGGTCCACATCCTGACCATAAAAAGAAGTATTCTCATAGCGGAGGAAACAACCGTCCAGATCAATCTGACCACCATTAGATCGCCCGGAGCAGTATTTTTTTGTTTGAATCGCGGTTTCATTGATACAATTTGAGCACTCCACGGCGCTTAAATACTTCCGACACACTGCAAGAGCATAGACAGGATCCGTGTTGCCAGCTTCGTTTTGCTCTGAAGTAGCGAAGCCGTTTGCGGAGAGATTTGAGCTGAGGGATGCCAAAACATCAAACATATTTCCCCAAAACTCTGCACCATTATTATACTTATAGGTTATATTGTCGCTGCACCCAAAACCCAGCAGTGCTGAATAGTTGTCATCATTTGCTAGAGCAACTGCAATCAGGATGGACGCCATAAAAGCCCGAAATGAAAAATGGGCAACTTGCGCCATCAGTGGAGCCAATATAACCACGAAATGTAGTGAAGCGCAATTACTGCATATATGTCAATAACTAGCCTCAGTTTTGCGAATGGCTGCATATATGTCAATAACTTGACTCAGTTTCGGCTTTTTTTTCGCATTTGGAAAGGCGTGGTGGAATAATCGTTTGTGTTAGAAATAGTAATTACTCACGGTAAATGCAGCTTTTCTGCGTTTTCCAAAATTAGAGCTTTATTCTATTTTTAGTAGTTGAGTCTGCATGCTTTCATGCAGGACTGTAAAACCATTGTAAGATGATATATATTCTGTGAATATTGAGACGGCTATAATGCCCCCTTCCATTTCTGCGTGTACATTCTTTTGCTTGCATATTCTTTTCATGGTATCAGAGCACTCAGGGTGTCCACGCGCGAGAAGGGAAACCTGTTCAGAAAACGAGGGTCGTTTTTTTTTTTTTTCTTCACACGGAGAGCAAGAGAAACCCAAGGATTTCGGAGTCCTCCTGTAGTGAGGTAGAGGAACCGCACCAGTTTGCAAGGAAGATCGTTGCTGGAAGAGAGCTTGCAAGGAAGATCACTGCGTGAAGAGGCGTGACCGGCGTGGAGAGCGACCATGGGTGCTCTGCTCAAGTAACCCGCCCATCGTTGAGAGAGGAGCCGCGTAGGAGCATATCAAGCGAGATCACTGCTTCCAACTTCGTTCTGTCTACGCGTGGTATGAGTGGGTAAGCCTTTTCACAGAGTGGAAAGCGCCACCAGAATTCAGAGCCGC
>ML781726.1:816552-865910 GCA_009831015.1 Picea engelmannii
TCCGCAGAAGCAGAATATGTCGCAGCCACTACTGCAGCATGCCATGCCGTGTGGCTCCGAAGATTGTTGAAGGATATGGGTCATCCAGTGAAATATACTACTACCATCTTTTGCGACAACAGCTCAGCCATAGCTTTGTCCAAAAATCATGTGTTTCACAAGAAAAAGTAAGCACATTGACACTCGCTATCACTTCATCCGCGAGCTAGTCAAAGAGGGGGAGATCAGCTTATTGTTTTGTGGCTCCAAGGAGCAGTTAGCAGATATGTTTACAAAGCCATTAGGAAAACTCGCATTTGAGTATCAGAGACAACACTTAGGCATAGGTAGTGCGGATGATGTAATCCCGTTCGTAATTAAGAGGGAGTGTTAGAAATAGTAATTACTCACGGTAAATGCATCTTTTCTGCGTTTTCCAAAATTAGAGCTTTATTCTATTTTTCGTAGTTGAGTCTGCATGCTTTCATGCAGGACTGTAAAACCATTGTAAGATGATATATATTCTGTGAATATTGAGACGGCTATAATGCCCCCTTCCATTTCTGCGTGTATATTCTTCTGCTTGCATATTCTTTTCAGTTTGCACTGTGAATGTTGACCAGAAAAGAATAAGACTAGCACAGCTTCAAAGTGGTTGGTGAATGTCAAAGTTGTTGTTGTTGGTGAATGTGGAAAAGCTTTTTTCAGAGTTGAGGAAATCTAAAAGTTAATTTTAAATGTGGTAATTTCAAAGGTTAATCAGTTAAACATGGAAATTATATGGTGGTACAGTAATTTCTTAATAATATGATTAGGTAAATGTTAAAAAGTAAACAGGGTAATTGATGCATTCAAAAATACAAGGAAGTTATAAAGAGTAAATCACATTTATTGATTTGAGAGGACCACTAAAAATATGCCAGCATCTTCAATTGTTAGCCATCACATTAGAATTTTAGGTTAAAAGATGATTAATTGTGCCCATCTCCAATAGGTATACGCCTTTGGGTCTAATAAAGTTTGGATGAGGACAAAAACAAAAGACAAAAATCAATGAGCGGCGGCCCCAATAAATAGCCATTCAAACACGTAACTTATCTTTAGGGCGTAGTAGCCATTCAAACACGTAACTTGACTTAAATAGCTATTCAAACACGTAACTTGACTTTAGGCCGTACTCTAATTCTTTTACATTTTGGTTTTGGTCTTGGTTTTTTATGTGGGAAAGATTTTTAAATTTGAATTTCTATGTGGGAAAGATTTTTAAATTTGAATTGATAATTTTGTATAATTTGAATCTTCCATTTTAAGCGGATTGAATTTTTTTCAATATTCAAAAACATAATTTAAATAACAAAAAATTATAATTTTCTACAAATTTATATCACCAAATTCCATAAAAAAATTAAAAAATAAAATAATTAGACAATCCTATCTTTAATATTCTTCTACAGAACTTATATAACTTTAACTTGATATCACTTCACTCATCTTCATATAACTTCAACTTGATATCACTTCAGTCATCTTCATTATTGCAGGCCGGGCCTGCTCAGTATTCGTTAACGCCCACCTACACTTCACTCTTCTTTGATTTTGGAAAATTCAATACGCTCATTGTTTGGGATAATTCCATTGCGAGGCATTGAGGTCACTTGTCCACCTTTCCTTCTTAAGCACATTACGATTAGCATACTTTATGAAGAGCTCCCGACAATGGCTCTCCCATTTCCCTTTCGAGAAATCTGCACCCACAGCAAAACCTCGTGGAATCTCCCTTCGCGCTTCGGGAGATCAGACTTTGCAATTCTGCAAATCCTGTGATCAAGCATCTTGTCTCTCAGACCCCCGAACCCCGAATTTATGACACTTGACATTTTCTCTCTCTATATCACCTTTCTCCTTATCACGATTTCAGGAGTTGCGGTGTCGTGCAATTCGTCCCCTCGACCCCTGAAACTCGAATTCTTGAAACTCCGATGCGCTCGCAAGGTTGACCTTTCAACAGCTCTTCATTCCATCGGGATTTCGGACTTCGTGAATCCTGATGCAAAGATTTCGGGACTTCACCCCACGAAAACCCCGAAATAGTCAAGAAATTGACTTCCGTGCTGATAGTGTGCCACCTGTCCGCTCTGCCGATTCCTATGGCCCACACGCTCCTTTCGACCCTTCGGGACTTTGCACTTCCTGATTTCGTGAATCCTGATGCAGAGATTTCGGGACTTCAACTCACGAAACCCCGAAATAGAAATCCACGGGTAAATCCAACAGCTCCTGTTGGCTTGAAATCTATGGCTCTACTTCTCCTGAGCTTGAACCCCTCGAAAACACTTGTCGTAACTCCCCTTCTTCTCCGTGAGATCTGATGGCTCATGGGGCTTCGCGAATTCCAACTGTCCGTCTCTTCCCTTGAGAACTTCTGCACAACTAAACAAAGTATCTCTCTCCGAGGAACCTGTCCTACTGCAATACGACGTCGTTATCTTCCTTTTCAGTCTTTCAAGGTACTTGGCCTCTTACCTCCCTTCGACTACTTCGAAGGTTCAAATCCTTCTAAACTTTTCCACGACTTTGAGTCTTAGAAAAAACTCCTGCTCGCACTCCTTGTGGCAAATTCCTTAATTACTCCAACGAATTGGAGTTCTTTGACTCTGCGCACTCCTTGCAACAACAGTCTCTCAACAAGTCGTTCAGGTTACAAAACCTGAAACTCTACTCAGCCTGCGCACACCTTGCATGGCTCATGTGCTTAACTTACACTTTTGTGTGGATGAGAACAAAAACTATCCTATCTGAGCTTTCAGAGACAATCCTCTGAACCCTTTGTCAACGCACTCCTTGCGGACAATTCGACTGCACTCCTTGCAGGAACTCTTGCTCAGATAGAGAAACAATTGAAACTCATTCCTTTACCCTTTCCTCTCAGATTTCAAACATTCAACCATTCATACATAGCATAAAAGTAGTTGCATGATAGAAAGAGTAAAGAATTCATGAGCATAACATTCAAAATACATACACAAATAATATTTGAACACCATGAGTCTGAATCAAAACCTTTTTGTATTAATCCAGAACTTTTGTACATGGAATTCGGCTACATAGCTCTCTGCTTTATGCTCTCAATTGGCATAATCTCCTCTATCCCTTCTATCCTATGTTACAATACACAATGACGGTGTCTATATCTCGTTTCCCTCTCTCATTCTAAACTGTCTAATCTACGCATTAATTTCTATCTACTTACATTAACTACTATAAATACCTTCTACCTACTAAGGACGAGAGAGGATCGCTCAAGGTCCGTTTACATTTTACAAGTGTGCCTCCACTCGATGACTTCATTAATGTTTCAAGACATTTTCAAAATTTGCGTTGAGCGCTTTTCCAGCTGTCTTTTATCACCGCGTTGGCTCGCTTGAGATGCTCCTGCATCATACTCCCTTGCTTGGAAATTTTCATGGGCTCCTGTCCATGAGCTCGCGTACGGTGTGTCCATGCCTCTGGATCTCTGCTTCGTTCTCCCAATTGGCATATTCAACTGGATGGCCCTTCCACTTGACCAAATATTCAAAGTATTTCTTTCGCCTGGTCTTTTTGCTGACCCTTTTGTCCAGTATGCGCTCCATCTGCGGATTTTCTACAACTGGCATCTGTTTTGTCCACTGGACCTCTGGCTGTTCATTTCCTGTTCCTACTCCTCAGCTTTGTATGGGTACAAATCTGAGATATTAAATATCGAAGAGATTCCGATCCCATCGGGTAATTCAATCTCGTAAACATTCACCCCAAATTTCTTTAAGACCTTACATGATCCGATTTTCTTCATTTTCTGTTTATTATATGTTCCTCTTGGGAACCTTTCCTTTCTCAAATGTGCCAGAATCAAATCACCAACCTCAAATTGAAGCTGTATCCTATTTTTTTCTCCTCTGTGCTTATATTCCTGGCTCAAACTCTGCAATCACTCCTTCACTTGGCTGTGAAGTTCCTTCATCGCCTCTGCGAAATCTTCTGCACTAGCGCTCCTAATCGCAGTCTGTTCTGAATCTCTCAGCTCAGAAATTTCTCTCGGCTGCATGCCATAGACAATTTGAAATGGAATCTGCCCCGTGCTTCTGTTAACTGAGTCGTTATAAGAAAATTTTGCCTGTGGTAATATGTTGTCCCACTGGTTGTCCCACTGGTTGTGGTGTTCTGTCACCAAGCTTCTCAGCAAGTCTCCTAGACTTATGTTCACCACTTCTGTCTGTCCATCCGTCTGAAGATGATAAGCTGAACTAAACGACAAGTTAGTTCCCAGCTTCTTCCATAAGGTCCTCCAAAAGTTTCCTACAAACTTAGTGTCTCGATCCGAAACTATGCTCCTTGGTAAGCCATGAAGTCGAATAACTTCTTTGAAAAACAGATTCGCAATGTGAGTTGCGTCACTAGTTTTCTGACATAGAATGAAGTGTGCCATCTTGGAAAATCTATCCACCACCACAAAGATTGAGTCAAACCCTCTTTGTGTTCTTGGCAACCCCAATATGAAATCCATGCTGACTGCATCCCATGGCTTCTCAGGTATGGGTAATGGTTGATAAAACCCTCTATTTTGTTTCTTTCCCTTCGAATGCTGGCAAATTTTGCATCTGTCCACGAATCTCTTGATGTCTTCTCGCATTCCTGACCAAAAGTATGACTCACTCAACTTTGCGAACGTCTTGTCACGACCGAAATGTCCGGCCAATCCTCCACTGTGTTTCTCCAACAAATTCTCCCTCATGGAACATTTTGGAATACAAAGTTGATTACCTTTAAACAGTAATCCTTCCTGGATCATGTACTCTACCCATTGGCTTCTGTCTCTGAGAATTGGATTCTCAGCTGCTTCATATGCCTCCTTAAAATCTGTATCATCCCTGTACATGTCGCTGAGATCATCAAAACCCAATGTTTTGACCCTGAACTCCTACAGTAGCAAACACTTCCTGCTCAAAGCATCAACAACTTTGTTAGCAGTACCAGAAATATGTTTAATCACAAAAGTGAAATTTTGCATATATTCAACCCATTTTACATGTCTTTGATTCAACTTCTCCTATTGAGTCACAAATTGCAAAGCATGATTGTCACTGTATAGGACAAACTCCTTAGGAATCAAGTAATGTCTCCATTTCTTCAATGCATGTATAATAGCATAGAACTCCTTGTCATACGTGGATTATTTCACCTTGGCTTCGTTCAACTTCTCGCTGAAGTATGCTATCGGCCTGTCTTCTTGACTCAAGACTACCCCTATTGTAAACCCACTTGCATCGCATTTCACTTGGAAAGTCTTTTGGAAATCAGGCAACACCAGAATTGGTTGTTCTGTGATCTTCCTCTTTAACAAATTGAAGATTTTCTTATCCTCTTCTATCCAGTAAAAAAACTTATGTCTCTTCTTCACTGTATCCATCATTGATGCACTAATTCCATTGAAATTCTTGATGAACTTCCGGTAGAAACTAGCCAATCCGTGAAAACTTCTCACCTCAAGTATACTCTTCGGTGATGGCCAATTCTTGATTACCTCCACCTTATCTGGATCCATCCTCAACTTATCTGCAGAAATAATGAACCCCAAATAAATGAGCTTTGTCTTCATGAATGAGGACTTCTTCATGTTTATCAACAACTTCTCCTGCTGTAACCTTTTCATTACTATAACCAAATGTTTCAGATGTTCATCTTCTGTTTTGCTGAAAATCAGTATATCATCAAGATATACGATAACAAATTTTCCAATGAACTCCTTCAGGACTTCGTTTTTCAACCTCATGAAAGTACTTGGTGCATTCGTTAAGCCAAACGACATAACAAGCCATTCATACAACCCTTCAATGGTTTTGAATGTTGCGTTCCTTTCATAACCTTCTCTTATACGAATCTGATGATAACCACTCTTCAAGTCAATCTTCGAAAAAAAAATTGCTCCACTTAAGCAATCCATCAAATCGTCCATCCTTGGCAATGGAAATCTATACCTGATGGTTATCTTGTTAATTTCCCTCGAGTCAGTACACATCCTCTAGCCTCCGTCTTTCTTCGGACTGAGTACTGTCGAAACAACACATGGACTCAAGCTTTCCCTGACCAAACCTTTGTCCAACAAATCCTGGACTTGTCTTTTGACCTCTTCATTCTCCTGCAGCGTCAATCTGTACGCGGATTTGTTTGGTAAACTAGCTCCTGGTATGAGATCGATATGATGACTCACACTTCTAATCGGTGGCAACAAACGAGGTAGTTCGTCCACTACTATGTCAGCAAACTCTTCCAGCAGCTTCTGGATTTCTTCTAGTAAATCGTCCACTCTTGTGTTGGTCAAAACAATTCTAGGTTTCTGACCACAATGAATTGTGGATCCTCCTTCTTATTGACCTCTATAATAAGTTCCTGCCCACTCATGAGAAGTACGGTGTTACTTACTTCAAGTTTGACCTCCTTATCCTTGATTGGAAGCAGCATGTGAGTCCTCCCATTCTTCTCTAGGGTGTATGTGTTCATTCTCCCGTCATGAATCACATTACTGTCATATTGCCACAGTCTACCCAACAATAAATGACAAACATCTAGGGGAATAACATCACATAGTATCTTATCATTATATCCTCCTATCTTAAATTCAACTAAACATTGTTTAGTGACAGTTACCTGATGTCCTTTTTGTAGCCATGAAACTTTGTATGGGCTTGGATGATCAATTGTCTCCAGCTCCAGTTTCTCTACCATCTCTGTTGAAACGAGATTATCTGTGCTACCACTGTCCACAATGACCTTGCATACCCTGTCCTTGGTCTTGCAAGCAGTCCAGAAAAGTCTGTTTCTTTGGACTGAGCTCTCCGCCTCTTTCTCTGGTGTCAAAAGAGCTTTTCGCATCATTAGCGATCTTCCACCTTCAACATCTTCTACTTCAATATTTCGCCTCTGCGCTTCGGCGATGTGAGTCTCTCCACCTTCTTTCTTTTTGTCTGGACACTCATAAGACTTGTGCCCATTCTTTCCACATGTGAAGAATGTTATTACGCCACCTCTTCCTCTTCCTCTACCTTTGGTACGAGGAAAAATATTATTATCAGCATAATATCCTCTCTGTTTGGTATGCTGCCCTCTCTGTTCAACATATTTCCCTCGCTGTGAGCTTCCACCTTTCTCAGTTCGAGTCTGAGGTTTCTTCCAGTCCTCCTTGGGTTTCTGATTTTTATCCTGGGCAACTGATTTGCCTTTGGGTTGACTTCTGCCTCGGCCTCCTTGACCCTACTTTCGGCTCAACTTCTCTTCCGCCTTTAGAGCCATCTAATAAGCATCTTCCACTGTTCGGATGGTTATCATGCTCATCTCATCCTGAATGTCGTATCTCAGTCCATTCATGTACCTGACAAATTTTTCATCATCGCTTTCTTGATGACCTACCTTGATGTTCAGCCTGTAGAATTCTTCAGTATATTCTTTCACTGTCATCATCTTTTGTCTGAAGTTTTGCATTCTTCGAAACAGAGTAATTTGATAATCTCTGGGGATGAATTTTGCCTTCATCTTTGCGATCATCCTGTCCCAACTCTTGATCTTCTGCTTGCCTTTGCAGCATCTGTCAGCTTGTAGTTCATCCCACCACAATGCTGCATGTCCATTTAATCTCGTGACAGCATGTTTGACCTTCTTGTCCTCTTCGACATCTTCATAGTCAAAATATGTGTCCAAAGCTCTAATCCAGTCTAGAAGCTCCTCTGCATCCAGATTTCCCTCATAAACTAGAATGTTCATTTTCTCTCTTGCATCCATTCTTGCAATAGCCCTAATCAAGCGTTCGTTTGCTGCATATTTGGCTGCAACTTCTTCCCCTTCATGTTCAACTTCAATTTCACTTTCAGAATCACTAAGATCCCCAGCACCGACTGTGCATCTCTGTGCTGTCTCCATGTCTTTGAGTCTGGTGCATAGGTCACGCATCTCTCTCTCCATGGATGGATCAGGCATCTACCTACCCCTTCTTCTTGGCATTTCCCTGTCCTCTGGCGACTCGGGTGTTTGCCTGTCCCTTCTTCTCGGCGGCATGGTGAATTCTCCTTTTTCCCTGCTACAGAAAGCAAAGAAACCTTTCTGCGCTCTGATACCAAATGATGATGCAGCCCTCCCAACCCGCAGGTCGAAATTCCACGCACACAAGATCATTCTTCCTCCCCTAGCCCCAAGAGCTCCCGGCAATGGCTCTCCTATTTCCCTTTTGGGAAATCTGCACCCATAGCAAAACCTCGTGGAATCTCCCTTCACGCTTTGGGAGATTGGACTTCACGATTCCGTGAATCCTATGATCAAGCATCTTGTCTCTCAGACCCTCGAACCCCGAATTTATGACACTTGACCTTTTCTCTCTCTATATCACCTTTCTCCTTATCGCAATTTTGGGAGTTGCGGTGTCGTGCAACTCGTCCCCTTGACCCCCAAAACCCGAATTTTTGAAACTCTGATGCGCTCACAAGGTTGACTTTTCAACAACTCTTCATTCCATCGGGATTTCAGACTTCGCGAATCCTGATGCAAAGATTTCGGGACTTCACCCCATGAAAACCCCGAAATCGTCAAGAAATTGACTTCTGTGCTGATAGTGTGCCACCTGTTCGCTCTGCCGATTCCTATGGCCCACACGCTCCTTTCGACCCTTCAGGACTTTGCACTTTGTGATTTCATGAGTCCTGATGCAGAGATTTCGGGACTTCAACTCACAAAACCCCGAAATAGAAATCCACGGGTAAATCCAATGGCTCTTGTTGGCTTGAAATCTATAGCTCTACTTCTCCTGATCTTGAACCCCTCGAAAACACTCATCGTAACTCCCCTGCTTCTCTGCGAGATCTGAGGGCTCACGAGACGTCGCGAATTCTCCACAGAGAATTCCAACCGTCCGTCTCTTCCCTTGAGAACTTCTGCACAACTAAACAAAGTATCTCTCTCTGAGGAACTTGTCCTACTACAATACGACATCCTTATCTTCCTTTTCAGTCTTTCAAGGTACTTGGCCTCTTACCTCCCTTCGACTACTTCGAAGGTTCAAATCCTTCTGGCCTCTTACATTATATTTAGTAATACATTAATAATACCTTATTACATTAATGTTATATATTAATTAAAGTATTTATTTACGTTAACGTAATTAATGTATAATGTTAAGTTAAAGTATAATTTAAAAATACATTAAGTTTACATTAAATTAGAAATTAAAGTATTAATACATTATTACATCAATGTAATGTATAAATTAAAATATTAATATATTAATGTAAGAATATGTAGTATTAATACAATAATAATTTAATGTATTAAGTAATTAATACATTAGTAAATTATTAATACACTAATAAAGTAATACATTATTAAAGTAATGATACATTAATATAAACATTATTAAAGCATTAATACCTTAATAAATGTATTACTAAAGTAGTAATATATTAATAATACATTATTAAATTATTAAGACATTAATAAAACATTATTAAAGTATTAAGACATTAATGCAGTAAGTGACAATGACCATGGTTTCTTATGGTTGACCATGGTTAACTTTGGTAGACCTTGGTGGACTTTCAGAAGGAAAGGTTAACTATGGTTGGCATTGTAAATTATGGTTGACCATGATGATGGATAATTATTGTTGACCATGACCATGGTTAATTATGGTTAACCTTGGATTACCATGGTCATCATTAGTTATGATTCACCATGACCAAGGTTAAATTTCGTAGACCTTCACTATGGTTGACCCTCACTATTCATGACCTTCACTACGGTTGACCTTGGTTAACCATTACCATGGTTGACTGTGGTTGACCATGATTGACAATGGTTAACTATATTTGACAAATGTTGTCCATAGATGACCATGGCTAGTGAGGACCATAGTTGACCAATACTATGGATGACATTCTCCATGTTTGATCTTAACTATGAAAAAGGTTGACCATTACCTTAAATATGGTTTACTATTTTGACCATGCTAAAGACTATTGTTTAGTATAGTTGACCATGCCCATGGTTTTCTATGGTTTTCCATGGTTTACTATGGTTAATTAACCATAATCGACCGTTACCATAAATTATTGAGAATGATAAATAAGTGATACATTAATAATATAAGTTATTAATTAATTAATATATTTATACATTTTTAATTGATACATTGTTAAAGTATTAATACACTAATAAAGTATTACATTAATATAGTAATAATGCAAAAAAATATATACATTTAATACATTAAATGCATTAATAACATTACTAAAGTATTAATACATTAAAATATTAATAATTTTTTAATACAATAATGTATTAATCTGTATTCTGTATTGAAATGTATTAATTAATCAATACATTAATACATTACTAAACTATTTATACATTAAAACATTAATAAAGTAGTAATACATTACTGAATTATTTATACATTAATAATACATTATTACATTAATGTAATGTATAAATTAAATTCATTAATACATTATTAATTAACACATTGCTAAAGTATTAATAAACTAATAATATAATACATTAAATACATCATTTTAACACATTTAATACATTTAATATATTAAATGCATTAATAAATACATTACTAAAGTGTCAATTGGATGTAGCTTGGGTGGTTGGGAGTGACATGTTGTTCCCTTCAATTGGTTTATAAGATGATCTTGTTGTTGAACCCTCATTTCCCCAATATTTTGAAAATGCTCGACCTCCCATGTTCTAATAAATACATTATTAAAGTATTTATACATTAATAATATGTTATTACATTAACTTAATGTATTAATGTAATGTATAGATTAAGATATTGCAAAAGTATTAATACAATAATAAAGTAATACATTGACAAAGTAGTAATACAATGACCTTAATGTATTTAGTAATACATTATTAAAGTATTAAAACATTAATAATGCATTATTACACTGTAATACATAAATTAAAGTATTAATACATTAATGTATAATATAACATATTAAAGTATTAATGTTTTAATAACTTGATTTATACATTAATACAATATTAATTAATACAATGTTGAAGTATTAATAGACTAATAAATGGATGACCTTCACTATGGTTGAACTTGGTTGATCACGATGGTTGACCATGGTTGACAATGTTAACCATGTTTGACAATTGTTGTCCATGGGTTACCATGGATGGCCATGAAAATGGTTGACCAAGACTATGGATGACATTGACATTCACGTTGCAATGACGGGATATTTTCGTCACATTACGATGACGAAATACTTGTGTCACATTGTGAAGACAGACTATGTTCATCACATTGCAACGATGCAATATTGTTCGTGACATATTGACAACGACAGGGCTATCTTAATCACATTGCGACGACAAGACATTTAAGTAAAAAGTGGCTATCTTATGAACAAAAATGTCCTATGTTAATCATATGTCATATGGTTATGTGATGAACATAAATGCCATATGTTCATCACATTGCGATGATAGGATGTTTATTTCGATGGCGGGGCTATGTTCATCACATTGTGAAGATGGGATATTGCTTGTCACATTATGATGAAAGGATATTTGCATCATATTGTGATGGAGAGGATATGTTAATCACATTGCGACAAGGGTATGTTCATCACATTGCGACAATATGGCTATTTTCGTTAGATTGTGATGGAGGGGATAATTTTGTCACATTGCGACGACATGATATTTGTGTCACATTATGATGATAGGATATTTGCATCACTTTGCGACAATGGGGATATGTTCATCACATTCCAAAGCCAGGATATTGTTTGTCACATATTGACGATGAAGGGGATATTGTGATGACGATGCTATGCTCATCACTTTGCGACGACAATCTATTTAAGTAAAAAGTGGTTATCTCATGACACAACAAGGCTATGATTGTCACATAGTGATGATAAGGCAATGCTTATCACATTGAGATGACAAGGGTAGGTTCATGACATTATGATGACAGTATATTTGTGTCACATTGGGACGACGAGGTTATGTTCATCACCTTGTGACGATAGGCTATGTCATGACAATAAATGTCACATGTTGTATGGATATGTCATGAGCATAAATGTCATATGTTCATCACATTGTGACGATAAGACATTTATTTCAACGATAGGGCTATGTTCATCACATTGCAATGACAAGACATTGGTTTTCACATTACGAAGATATGATACTTGCATCACATTATGGCTAGGAGGATGTGTTGATCACATTGTGACGACGACACTATGTTCGTCATATTGCGACAATATGGTTGTATTCATCACATTGGGACTACGAGGATATGTTCGTCACATTGCGACAATATGGATATGTTCATCACATTACGACAACATGACATTTAATTAAAAAGTGGCTATTTGATGAACATAAATTTCGTATGTTCATTGTATGTCATATGGCTATGTGATGAACATCAATGTCATATGTTCATCACATTGCGGTGATAGGAAATTTATTTCGATGACAGGGCTATGTTCATTACATTGCAATGACACAACATTATTTGTCACATTATGATGATAGGATATGTGAATCACATTGTGACAATGAGGATATGTTCATCACATTGCGACGACGAGACTATGTTTGTCATGTTGCGACGACGAGGATATGTTCATCACATTGCGACGGAGAGAGTATGTTCATCACATTGCGACAATATGGTTATGTTCATCACATTGTGACAACAAGGCCATGTTCGTCACATTACAACTATGTGGTTATATTCATCACATTGCGATAATATGGTTATGTTCATCACATTGAGGCAATATGGTTATGGTGAGGCATGGTCATCTATGGAAAAAAAGTGTCAAACATGGTTAACCATTGTCAACCATAATCAACCATTGTTGTGGTCAATCAAGGCCAACCATATTTATGTTTTTCACATTGTGACAACATTGTTATGTTCGTCACATTTTATGTTAATTGTATAAGGCTATGCTCCTCACATTGTCACAATATGGGCATGCTCATCACAATGTGACAACGGGGCCATATTTTCCACATTGCAAGGACAAGATAATTACATGACATTAGGAAGACTGGATATTTGCATCACATTTCGATGGAAGGGTTATGTTCATAACATTGCGACAACAGGACATTGTTTGTTACATATTGATGACGATGAGGATATTTCGATGACGAGGCTATGTTCATCACATTGTGATGACAAGAAATTTAAGTAAAAAGTGGCTATGTGATGAACATAAATGTCATATGTTCATCATATGTCATATGGCTATGTGATGAGAATACATTTCTTATGTTCATCACATTGTGACATCATGGCATTTATTGCAATGTCGGGGCTATGTTCATGACATTATGACGAGAGGACATTGATTGTCACATTACGACGACAAGATATATGCATCACATTGCGGAGACGAGGCTATGTTCTTCACATTACGATGATGAGGCTATATTCTTGCGAAAATGAGGCTACGTTCATCACATTAATAACAAATCATCACATTAATAGAAAATCATTTTAGGATAGTTGGTCCTCCATTACGACATGCATTCAGGTTGAGGAAAATATGAAACGCATGTCAAAAATAACACTTGGGCTCCATACATGTATTGGAGAGATGGCCAAACGTGGCAGAAATAAAGAGACAAAGCAAGGATATGACATGTAAATGGATGCTTGAAGAGGTAGATGAAATAGGTAAAGAAAATACTGGCCAAGTAGCAGAGGTAAATGTTAAAACCGAAGAGGTAAATGTTAAATGAAGAGGTAAATGTTAAAATTGAAGTAATATTTCTTTGGATTTGCTTAATTATGATTTGTGGCAATTGATAATTCAGTGTAGTAATTTGTTAATCATGTTATGTAAAAGTGAAATAGTAAACATCATTAATGAACGAATTCATAAATGTAAGGGAGTTAATTCTGACAATCTCATTCATTAATTTGAGTGTATGATGAAGAATATGTCAACATCTTCAATTCCTAGCCATCACATAAGATTTTGTAATTAAAAGGCATGGACTATAATAAGGGAAACACCTATGACCATAATTATATAACCAAGTAATAATTCCTTTTAAAATAATAATGCATATCTTACCAATTCAATATATATAACCTAAATCTATCATTAAACTATAATCTAAATTATTTATAAATATAAATATAATTTAAAATGTGATCTTACATTCTTTAAGACCATATAACCTAGCCATTCACAAATATATAAATATACTTAGTTTAAAATGTAATCATACATTTCTTTAAAACCATAACCAAACTTAATCTAAATAGAATTATTTAGTTTCATGTAGAATGAAATATATGATGTAGTCACATTTTTTTATTTAATCTAAAATACAAATATATGATAAAATAAGTAATCTCGTTTCATATTAGAATGAAATATATAATCTAGTCACATTTTTTTATTTAATCTAAAATACAAATATATGATAAAACAAGTAATCTCATTTTATATTAGAATGAAATATATGATCTAGTCACATTTTTTATTTAATCTAAAATACAAACATATGATAAAATAAGTAATTTTATATCATATGTATTATTTCTATTATGATGTGATTCAACCAATAACACATTTTCAAATTGTCATATAATTTATCCCATCATACTTATCAATACTTCAATACCTTAATTAATTTAAACAATTTCTCACTTTATTTATTTTTATATATAAAAAGATTATAATAATCATAGCTCTCAACCTTAAAGACTTATGCACTTGAATTTTCCATAACATGTGAATACATTAATTTTTATAAATTTACAATACCTAATTATTTTCTAACTTACACATTGACACTTTAAAAGAATTGGTCACTAAATTAAGAAAAATAAAAGGTAACACTTTCTAATCTTAATATTAATAAACAATTTCTCCATTTAATTTCCATGCTTCTCAAAGGATACCAAAACATTGAGCAAAACTGAGCAATTTTCTTTTAGATATAACTTGACTTAATGTAAGTCTAAATATATGTGTATTTAAGTCTAAATATATGTGTATTTATATAGAGAGAAAATCTCTTGAGTTAAGAGCGCTTCAGAAAAAATAATTAGGTAAACATGTTGCACAATTAAACATTTAACGAGTTAACAGGTCGAACAATTATACATTTATTTTTCTACCAAATTGAACAGGTTTTTCGGCACTTGCATGCAAGTAGGAGACCGATAACAAAGTTTTGCACACTTTAGTTTTAACAACCCAACAATGATGGCTTCCTTTTTCGAATTTTTCAAGTCAACAATGATGACTTCCTTTTTCGCATTTTTCAAGTTCATTATCTGAATCCTTGTTGGGAGGAATATGTTTACTTGCATATAACCATTACAAGTCTCTATAATTTTTTCATGAAATGTCCCTGAAGAGTCTACTGTGTTACAATGAAAATTTGTTTAATCTTGATCGCATTCTTCCGTAGAAACGCTTTTGAAATATATGAAATCAGTTACGTCATGGCCCGCTACAGTTGATGGAATTATCCGTTGTAAAATCGGAAAATATAAGATCAGAAAATATTTTTTTCATATTCATAGTTATTAATTGCAATGTAGACGGCCTTTCATCAGTTAAAATTGGAAAATATTAGATCGGAATTTTTTTTGGTCATATTCATAGTTATTAATTGCAATGTAGACGGCCTTTCAACTGTTATTGTAATAGGACTCTCCCAAAGTTCATCGATGTTTATAAGCAGCAATTTTATCAGGAAAACCCAACCAATGATTGTAACAGAGAAACAAATGAACTGCCAACGAAACCTATGAAACAAAACTTGTGACAATAAGATCTCTTTTTACGGAACATGAAACAAAGGGGAAAACAAAAGAAAAGTATGTTGTAGCTCACATTAAATATACTCAAAGATTGAAATGTTATTATATGCAATCGGAAATAAGGACGAAATTTGGAAAATTGGGAAGCTTCATGCCACAGATAGCGATTTAAATACATCTAACTTAAAAAGAACTATGATTGACAATCTATTACAATGAAACCCTAATGTTTTATTATTCAGAGTATAACATGCATCAGCTGATCCAAAGGGTGATAGGATGCCAACCTCGTTAATCCTTTCGAGTTTGAGAGGATGCCAACCTAGTTAATCCTTTCGTGTTTGTCCTGACTATTTCACCATTAATCTAAGATGAAATGACTATTTCAGCATTAATTTAATATGAAATGAGAATGATATAAATCCTGAGCATGAACCATGCCAGGACATCTTTTGGTCTCCCTATGCATTAATTAACGTTAATCAATCAAAACAACTGGTAAAAATGCAAACGTTCTTCCTCGAAAACAATAAGATTCACCATATGGAAAGTTTAGATTTCAACCAAGTTGTTTGACCAGTTGTTCACATCCCAGATTACCTTGTTCATTGCTTCAGTAGCCAAGCCTGTAAACGATGCTCACTTTACCAATTAGTTAGGACAGAGACTAGGGATCATATGGGATTTCACTTTGTTGAGATTTGGCTGCTCCAATGTGCTAACGATGGCTTCAACTGGTCTTCTGAGCGTCGAGAGGCTTATGAATTACACGGTTTGTCAAATATTTCTTCTTTCTTTCATTTACAGAGAATGTCTTGGAAACCACTGCTTTTCTCCTCCCAATATGCCGAACTGACAAGGAAATGTGTCTCCCGTAATATTTAACACAAATTACCAAATGCAATCAGACTTCATTACAATTATCTTGCTCTAGTCAATGGAGCCCCCCACAACTTTTCTCTACTGATCTACAAAGCCATTACAGAAACCAAAAGACAAATTCAGAAGCGCTGAGAAGCAAAGTGTGCAGTGAGCATTT
Source organism: Picea engelmannii (assembly GCA_009831015.1). Lineage (NCBI taxonomy): Eukaryota > Viridiplantae > Streptophyta > Pinopsida > Pinales > Pinaceae > Picea > Picea engelmannii. The sequence goes on from ML781726.1 coordinate 833,430, forward strand.
AGATCTGATCTACAATATTCCAACTTTGCAGATAAGATAAATCATAATACAAATTGACTACCAGCAACATGGGAATTGTATTGAAAGTTTGTGTCTCGAGCTATGGAGGATGCCCGTACCTTCGCTCCATAGGTAAAAGGGATTGAAGGATTTCCGAATTCGTACTAATCTCCTGTACCAATCTTGCGTTGCATAGGCGTTGATTAACCTCGTGAGTGTAAAAGAAAAAATATTACTTGTAATTGTATTAAACTGATACCCAGTAATTTATCAGATCAAAAAATACCCAGTAATTTAACATATCGAAAAAAAAATCCTTCACTCTCTCAGCTCGCATGTTCATTGTTACTTTCTGTAGATGTCTATTCACACGACCAAAACACTTCCCCATGCGCGCCACAGGATGAGAGAAAACCATATCTTTGAAATAAGGTTTTTGGGTCCTTTGCCTCAATATCACCCAGGCTTTCGACATGTAATGCAATGCACCACCGAACCCTGGAGAGCTCGAAGCTTGGAAATTTGGCTATATGTCTGAACGCTCCGATGAACAGGTAATTAAATAATTAAAGAAATGACAATTTTTTTATGAAACAATAGTGGTTGCGTTTCACCTAATCCGCTAGAACTGAAATTTCTCAAGAGGATGAGAACACTCCCATGAGGACGAGAACGCTACGATGAACTGGTAATTAAATAATTAAAGAAATGACAATTTTTTTTATGAAACGATAGTGGTTGCGTTTCACCTAATCCGCTAGAACTGAAATTTCATATTGGTCCAGGTACATATAAAATGGCAGTGGTCCAGGTACATATAAAACGACAGTCCAAAATAACACCTTAGGACACCTGGTCCTCCATTTCCACGCTCATCCACGTCCAGGTAAATATGAAATTCCAGTGCAAAATAACAGTTAGGACACCTAGTCCTCCATTGGCACACGCATCCAGTCTAGGTAAATATGAAACGCGTGGAAAATAACACCTGTGATCCATACATCTATGGGAGATTTCCACGCTCATCTAGTCTAGGTAAATATGAAACGTCAGTCTAGTGATCCATACATCTATGGGAGAGATGGCCAAACCTAGCGGATATGAAGAGATAAGTAAGGATATGCCACATAAATTGATGTTGGAGGTAAATGTTAAAACTAAAGAGGTAAATGTTAAAATTGAAGTAATTTTGTTTGGATTTACTAAATTATGATTCGTGGTAATTGATAATTCAGTGTAGTAATTTGTTAGTCATGTTGTGTAAAAGTGAAAAAGTAAACATAATGAACGGACAAATTCATAAATGCAAATTTGTTAGTCATGTTGTGTAAAAGTGAAAAAGTAAACATAATGAACGGACAAATTCATAAATGCAAGGGAGTTAATGTGATCAATATCATTCATTGATTTGAGTGTAAGACGAAGAATATGCTAGCATCTATATGCTAGCATCTTCATTTCCTGGCCATTAGATCAGATTTTGTAATTAAAAAATTAATATCTAATTAATAATATATTATGCTTATTTTAAGAATGAAGAATAAAAAATTTATAACATTATCTATTTTTTTTAAAATGATTTAGAATTGAATATTTAGAAAGTGAACCTTTTAAAATGGATGAATATTCTATTTTCCATGGTATGGCCTTAATGTCCTAATATATTATTTGGCCTTAATGCCTTAAAATTTTATTTGCGGTTGAATCATTGTAGCACACATGAAACTTAAAATAGAATTAAAATGTATTTAGATAGTATGAGGATAGTGTTGAAAGATGCCAACGAATTTCCCAACATGGAATGTGGGAGATTTTCAGATCCTAACATTTAGCCTTCAGTTGAGTCAAATCAACTAAACATAGATGGTTGGTTAGTAGCACATTTATTGCATCTAACTGTTGTAATCCATATAGGCTGAGCAGGGTTGAGGGGTTAGATAGATGTACAAGTTGGTTGTTGTAATTCTCCCTTGAACACAATAAAATTTCATTTCATTTTCCTGTGGATGTTTCCCTTGTGAAGGGTTTCACCATGTAAATCCAATGTTCATTCTCATGTGATTGCATTTGTTTGTATATTGTTTATTTGTTGCTAATTAAATATGTGTGATTTAAGTTTTCGTTGTATAACAAATGGTATAAGAGCAAGTGTAGCAAGTGCAATAGGTGAGCCAAATCGAATTGTTTGCATATCTTTATGAGAACAAGATCCTTTAGAAATGTTTTGGCAGGTGAAGGCGAGCGGGTCTGAGTACAGAGGGGCATACTTATCTGCCCAGATGTTTTGGAGACCAGAGGACATTGATCCAATGATATTTTGTACACTGACATTCCCTAGGAAGTGTTAGGGGAGTGTCAGCGCTCCCACACTTACGAAGTTCCATTTTTCCACACGTTGGTGCACCAAAATCTACGTGAAGGGAGAGTTGAAAAAATGGTGCTCCCCTTCCACACTAAAGGAGCACCAGCCTCAAGAGTGGCACCCTCTAGAAAGACTTAGAGGAGTGCCAATCTCATAATGGCACCCCCTGTAAAGCTTAGAGGGAGTGGATTTTTTGGTTGGTGAAGTGTGAGAAAGGATAATTTGTTGGGCTAGTGAGTGTGAGAGAAAGGGGAATTTTTGGTTGGTGAGCGGTTGAGGTTTTGTCCCTATGGCTAAAGTTCAAAGTTCTAAATTTGAAGTTGAAAAATTTAATGGAAAAACCAACTTTGAGCTATGGAAGCTCAAGATGAAGGATTTGCTTATGCAACATGGTTTGTAAAAAGCTTTGGCAGGCAGGACAAAGAAACCGATGACCATGACGAATGATGAATGGGATGATCTGGATGCAAGAGCACTGAGTACTATACATTTGTGCCTTGTAGATGATTTTTTGTTTAATATAATAGGAGATGAAAAAACAATAGGTTTGTGGACCAGATTTGAAGGACTTTACATGACAAATTCCCTGACTAATAGAATCTATTTGGAGAGGAAGTTGTATGGTTTGTGAATTAAAGAAGGTACAAAATTCATTGACCATTTAAGTACCTTTAATACCCTTATAATTCAATTGGATAGTATGGAAGTAAAAATCAAAGATGAAGACAATGCAATGACACTACTGTGTTTGTTACCTGGGTGTTGGGATCATTTAGTTACATCCATACGATTTAGTTCAACATATGTTATTGATTATGACACTGTTGTGGGAGATTTGTTGGCTGAGGAGATGAGGAGAAAATCCAGTCAAGAAAACTCAAATTATGAGGCAATGGTGGTCAGAGCGATCCAAAGATAAAGAGTAGAATTAGAGAGGCTTTTCCATATCTAAGTTAAGAGGGAGGAAGGGTAAACTTAAATATTGGTATTGTGGAAAATTCAGACATCTTAAGAAGGATTGATGGAAACGACAACAAGCCTCCAAAGAAGACTCTACAAAAGAAGTAAATGAAGCAAATGCAACAAAACCATGTTCAACTTCCGATTTAGGTATGATTGATGAGTTTCTGTCTATTTCTAATGCTTCACATCATGATCAACATTGGTTGTTAGATTGGTGCATCAAATCATATGTGTTTACATAAACATTGGTTTTCCACATATCAACCTATACATGATGGAGTTGTTTTTTATGGGAAATGATATTTCTTGTAAGATTGTTGGGATTGGTAGTGTCAAAATTAAAATGTATGATGGTTCTATAATAACATTATCATATGTGAGGCAAGTACCTGAACTTAGAAAGAACCTGATGTAACATCCCTATCCACCTAGGTTGAGGCATGCTACTCCAGAAAACACTTTTATTCTTTGCTCAACATAATGTAACATACCCAACATCCAACAGAGCTATGCCACATAATTTTTTAGAACTGCATGCAATTAAAACATATACACATAGAACTCTTGAAGAACTTTATATATAAAATGTAAACAGAAAAATAAATTATGTAAATGCACGAATTCATACTGAAATAATAGTAAACATATACATGTAGCATATATAGACAATACCCATAAATATAAAGACAGTTATAAACCACACATAGGATAAAACCATAAAAATAAACACGTAAATAATAATGCAGCATGTAATTTGTCACACAATTGACACTTATCTTGGAAAGAATATCACCAACTATGTGCATACCTTCCACGAACTTCCTAGTCTTAGATCACACTACTCATCACTCTCAGCAGTGGGTCACCCCTGAGATGGGACTAAACTCCACCCGAGTAAAGGGATTCCTAACCAAGATAACTATCTCAGACAACAGGAAGACTCTGTCACTGGTGCCAACTCAAACTAACAACCTACGGTCCCTCATTCCCCACATTCCTGTCCAACCCTAGGAAGTGTGCCCCTTCTCTGCTCAACAATCCTTCGGTTGCCCCACTTCCTTGCTGGGCTTTAGTAACAGGTCGGACAGGAAGTCTCAGAGACCTGTAGTTGTAGTTTAGAACCTTTCGAAATCAATTCCCAACAATTCTCTCACCGTGAGAGATTTCTCACGGGCCTGAAAACCCACGTCTTCAATATTCGACGGGCCTGATAACCCGCTTCTTCAGTCTAGCTCTCAAGATAACTAGGTACAAAAACAGGTATGGGTACAGATACAGGTTCAGGTATAGTGACATGAAGGTATGAAGGACAATCGACTAAGTGAGTGAATGATCATGGAATGATTGAATGGATGACTGAAGGATTGAAGGAATCAAAAAATGAATTAAGTCCAAACTATATGTATGAATGTTCCCAACTTAACACTTGTCATGTTGGGAGCTACTTTGGCCCACTTGTCCCCATCCTTAGAACTTAGGATAAAATAATTATCCATACTTTATACTTTAAGGAATATTAATATAATATTATTTTTTGTTTTAAGCTCCCTAGCTTAGCCCATTTTCCTTAACTTTTATCCCCCTCCCTTTCCCTAACTAGTGGAGTTTAGTCCCCCATACTCTTTTATCGTGGTCGGTCTATGTGCATCGATGTATTTTATATTAATGATGAGACATATACAAAAATAGGCTCACTGACCTTTAACATCTAGGCTCTCTGGCCTAATCATCACAAAACTAGCTCACCAGCCTATAAAACACAACATATACACAAAGGTTCCCCGGCCCCCATATCGTGCACACTTAAGATGCTGCGCACGGTATCCTAGAATGTGCACACTTCATCATTTTATTGCATAGTACATGCACACACTATGCCATGAAAGGTGCATACAAAATGATATCAAACAACTCACCAGCTTAAGTACAATTGCATTTACATTTACAATTGGGTTCGGCCTAGGGATATTACACCTGATATCTTTGGGATTCCTATATTATGTTGGATACAAGTGTACAATTCAAGGTGGTGTGATGAAAGTGTTCAAATGCATCTTACAGGTCATGAAAGTGAACAAGATTGGGAACAAGGTAAGGATAATGCTATCTAATCTAAAGTGATCTCTATGAAGCCAAAAGGAAAATAGATTGGTGTAAGAAAACATAAGGGATGAATTAACTTAGAAAGGACCATCTAAAATAGTTGGGTCGGGGAAGATCTATGGGTGTTGAAAGCTGAGGTCAAAAAGAGAGAATGGATGGATGTGTAATACATTCATATATGTTAGTTCAGAGGGATCGAGGTAATAGATGAATGTTTAAGATTAGATAACAACATAATGTATGGAGGGAAATACAAAATTGGCCATAAATCATTGGCTTTAAAAATACTCATAAGAGGAAGGAGATTGTGCTCAATAGTGACAGAAAGAGAACAAAAGATTACAAGAGAACTCAACGATAGTAAAGAACAATCAAGAACAATAAATAGAGATGCAAGGGAAGAAAGAGGTTGTTGTCAGTGTTGTAACAACAATCATAATATGGCATTTTGGGCAGCCATACTTAACACAAGAAGCCGAGATGCATAGGAATTATAAGCATGTTAATGATGCATTCTTAGTACATGTAGCTATGCATCAATGCATGATGAAATGTTTGAGAACGCACATAACTTGTTGTAGATTCATAATAGTCTAATGTTGTATATGGAATAAATAGGTTATGACCACTGAAAATATTAGCAATGAAGTTATCGATGATAGCCAAATAGATGAGGACAATGAGGAGGATTAATTGCTACAATTTTGTTGAAGGGAACTAGGTAAAACATTTCCTCATACAGAGCTTATTTTATAAAATATTTTATTATATAATTTGAATGAATTAAAAAAAATGATTTCCATATTGTATGGTTGAGGCCAGGGGCCTGGGATAGTTGTAGAAACTATTAGTTTTTACATACATTTATATGACATAATAATAAGTCATAATCTATTGGTTATGGATTAATAACCAAAGAAATCAAGGGGTATGATCGTATTATAGAAGTGAATTCCAACCAAGATATTCATGTATCAACCCATAGCATGATTGGATTCAGAAAGGCTATAGTGCAACACAAGTGTCCAAGTAACTTTCTATTATAATTAGTGTCTGAACTGCAACCTTTTATCTAACACTAAAGAGCACCATGGATTTACCTTCTTGGTGTAGTGTCTAGGTTGAAAAGGAAGGTAACCAAACGATTGAGCAAGAAATGGGAAGTGTAAGTGGAGTATGTGTTGAGGCATGGACCAGACCATCTAATTATCATGATGGGATGCATGATTTAGGACAAGGATTTTTGGAATAAATACAAGAGTGCATTGAATAGATATGCATGGAGAATTGCATTCAAGCATAGTGTAGAGATGGTAATTTTTCACTCATGTATGCTAACATAGAGTATGTATGCTTGAAGACTTATGGAATGGATTTTAGAAATGCATGTATACCATATATTTTTTACAAATGATCATGCTAGCAGCTGAGATGTTGAGATCATGACTAAGTCTTGAGGTTGTTAACATTCATAAACTGTTAGGTATAGTAAGAAGAGAGTTGTAGATTGAAGTAGTCACATAAGGATAGACTACATGGAATTGTTTGTTGAGGGAACATAGGGATAAAAATAATTATGATAAGGAAAAGTTGGATTGTTGATAACATATATGCATACAATGATAAGTTTGTGTAAATTAATAGTTTGATATATGTGATTGGATTGCTAGTTGTGGAAAATTCTAAATTCACCTTGAGAGTTCCTATAAATAATACAATAAAAGTATGATGTCAATGATATACTAACCATGTTTTTGGTTGAGTGCAAGGAAGAATTAATGCAGGGAAGTAGTCCCAAATAAGGCACTGCTGGAAGCCATAATGAATATTGATGCATGATGCTGCAACAACTAAGAAAATATGATATGGAATTTAATATTTTGGGAAAAGTTGAATTTTCCTTAGGAAATAAATTTGAATTTCTAAATACAAGTTTATAATATTGACTCTTGATGACTATATGTATGTATTGCAGATGAGATAATATTTATTAAATCTAGAATGTTTGGTAAAAGGACCTATAGTTGGGGACACTAGAGCGCTATAATTGTAGAACCTTAGTGGGGGTCTGTTAATAAGTTGGCACTCTTCTTGTGTGTGAAATCCTGGGAAATATGGATCACCGAAGGATCATCTATTAGTGAAGGGATTCCTAAGTCTGAAAGGGAGAGTGAAACAAGGAAGAAGCAACAAAAGAATATTCTAGTGAGATGAATACTTATTGAAGGAGCTTTGTGGAAAAGAGGGAAAAGACTTATAGCTGAAATATGAAGACAAGATCAGAAAGATAACAAGCTTCGATAGAAAAAGCTTGGATATTTTTGAAGAAATTTTTAAATATACAATGTATATAATGTATTGAGGACATTTCATAAATAAGGGGGAGGGGAATGCAATACCCCTAGTTGACCCCATTTGTAATTAAGCATATAGGCTAGTGACTCGCGATACTTTGAGGCCAAAGTGCGTGTGTAGTAAATAGGATGTTGATCCAGATGCTAAAAGGGCCTGTAGTCCTATCCTATGTATTATGTAATCACAATTGGATATTAATAAAACCACACCACTATTGTAGACCGACCCGACAATGGAGTAAGAGGGATAAAATCCACTAGAAAGGGAAAAGGGGCTAAGAGTATAGGAAAGCGGCTAAGCCTAGGGGGCTTAGCATAAGGGAATATTTTAACAATATTCCTAAAGCTACTTGATAGAATACATATAGTTATCCTAAGTTCCCAAAGAAAGGGAATGAACCACCAAGTGGGTGCAAGAGAGGTTTACGAGGTGACAAGTGTCATCTCATGAACTTGAAAATATAATCGGGGAACTTAGCACATTTTTCCCATGATATCTACCTTTCTCATGGGGAGTGGAGAGGATGACTCTCTGCTACCACCATTTCTCCCTATTTTCATCACCATTTTTTGCAGTGAGGAAGCATTGGGGTGGTTTTGTGGAAAATTAAGCTGAAGAGGCGGGTTGTCAAGACCGTGTGCTGCTAAAGAGGTGGGTTGTCATGCCTATATGCTGTCGAAGAGGAGGGTTATTAGGCCCGTAATAATTCTCTCTAGGTAAGATAATTGTTGGGAGTTGTTTTCCTGAAGTGACAATTGAAACTAGAGGGCTTGAAGACTTTTTGTCTCATCTGTTGCTAAATCCTTGAAAGGGAGGTGGGGTAGCCAAAGGACTATGGAGCAGATAAGGGGCACACTTCCTGGGGTGGGACAGACATGTGGGGAATGAGGGATTGTAGTTGGCTAGATTTGGCACTCAAATCTGAACATTAATGTTGTTTAGCAGTCTTAGCCTAGGATATAAATCCATTTTCCCAAGTGGAGTTTATGCCCAGCTCAGGCGTGACCCGTTGTTGAGTTATAAGCAACAAATTCTAAGGCTGGGAGGAAAGTTGGAAGTCTACATGTAGTTGGTGGATATTTATACCAGATAAGTTCCCATCATGTATTTGTTTAAATTATTGTAATAATATTTATGTGATTCTGTATTGGATACTTACTGTGCAAATGTTCATGTTCTTCTATTATGGGTATTTGTTGTGTTAATTATAATCAGAATACTTGTTGCTAAACTTGTATAGAAGTTGTGATATGTAAATGGTGTTATTGTTTTTGCTGTTGTGATTATCCTGGAATATTTGTTGTCGGGATCGTTCAAATAAGGAAATTATATGTTACAGACATAAATATTTGTGGATATAATTATGCATGTGTGCATAGGTTGTTAGAATTGAACATGGATTATAATTGTGTACTTTCTATCATGGGTTACTACTGTTGTAGCTAACCTTGATATTTTACTGATAGATTGTTTGGAACTGTATGTTTTTTGTTAAATTGAAAAAAAAAAAATTGTAATTATGCATCCTTGTCACGGGTATTGCAGTCATAATTATTCCTAAGCATATTGTTGCTATCACTGCCTAGAACTGCACATTTTTGTGCACATGCAAATTCATGTAAAATCACTGATATTGGGACTGGAATTATGGATTGATGTGGTTCATCTTGGGATGGAAATACTTTATATAGGTATGGACTGTTCATATTCTGAAATTCTTCGTTAAATGTCTAAGAGAGAAAATGTTAGCCTACTTGAATAAGAATTATAGTTTCCTTGAAGTCCTCGTAAGCCTTAGACTTTTCCTAGAAGAAGTTCAAAGCCACTAAGTCCAAAATTGTACTGATGAACTTGAGAAATCTCGTTCTTTCCCTCAGATGAATCACAGTCATCGATTCGGTATGGATATTTGATCCTGGCCATCGATCATGGAATCTCACATATGTGAGATTGCAAAGGGTCCATATTCTTAACAACCATTGGATCCATTGGATAATGGATCTAAATGTTCCAAACTGTTGATTGGAGAACAAATGAGATGTAATATTAGTCGTCGATCGATGTGGAAACCCTTAGACATGATCAATAGGAGGGGTGACATGATGCCGACATCACATTGATGGAAAGAGCCTATGTGTGTGAGGAAGACATGTGGCAACTTGTAATTGGTTGAGGTAATAGGGGGTGGGACCCTGTCAATTCCAAGCCTTTGGAAAGGTTCTTTAATCGTGGTCATTGGTTGGAGTTGGTGTCATAGGATCATGAATTTTTGTTGGAGTGTGTATTCATAGGAGAATTATGGGGAAAGGATGTTAGAGAACTTCGAGAGGAAGACTCCGAGGAGAAATCTTTACCACCCATCGGAGCCTAGCTAAAAGTAATCTTGACTGTTGATATTTATGGGTCTCATTTAGACGAGGTTAGGAGGAAGGTGACATCACGCTGGAAAGGATGAAATCACCCACCCATTTCACAAAGGACAAGTGTCAGTACCTGGAAGGAAGTGCCAGTGATCGACGATGATGTGTATGCCATGACAGTCCACATGGAGGGTCCACGTGTCAGGTGGCTATTGTGTCACATGGCAATGCCTTTTATCACTTTGAGGGGGTGAAAAGTGATGTGGCCTAAGTGCCACATGTCAATCCAGGTAGAAGAGTTGGGTAGGACCATGTGTCCTTGGTGCCATCTTGACTGCCACGTAGGTTTTTCACTTAAGCGAGGATAAGGGGGAGTGACATCGGGATGATGAGGGGTGTCATCATGTCTAGAGAAGAACATGTGGCAGCTCATAATTTGTAAACCCTACTGATGTTATCCCTTGGGACAGGTGGTTAAATCCTATCCCTTGGATATTTCTGCGATAGATCTTATTCGTTCATCGAAGAGGGTGCCAGCCAAAGTGGGTCGCAGTGCCAGAGGAGGAGTAATCTAAGGATTGATCTAGACCACTGATCAGAGAGTGGATACAATGCATGATAATCATCGATCTATCATGGGATCCACCGACGTGATTAATTTGAGAATGGGGAATATTGTTAAAATGTCGTGCAAGTTAAGGATTCTTATGTAGCAAGAGTTGTAGATTATCGTATCACCGGGACCATCCGATCCATCAGAGGTGGATGTCTTCAAACTCAATTGTTGGAGTGTGCAGTGTAGTCCAGAGTGGAAGCGCTCCCATAATAAGGTTTTGATATCAACGTGAGATGTTCTTTGGAATACTGACAAGGTGTGGGTCCTAGAAATGACATGAAATATTCCACATTTACACCACATGGGATGACATGTGTAGCAGGGTGCCACATGGAGGCCACATGGCATTGTGGAGGAATTGATGTTGAAGATATCAAAAACTTTGGAAGGTTGAAACTTTTGATCCAGAGCTCAGAATTGAGAATGGTTACAGTTGTTGGGAATCTCTCGATGGACATAATCAATCTACATGGTTTAATTGGAAAGATGAAGTAGTTGGGAAAAAGAAATATTTTGACACCCCGTCCCTTATAAGGTACTTAATGGGTTGGGTATGTTATAGGGTGCAAGGAAAGTATCTTACTACATCACAAGCCTCAATATCCTCCCCACATATTGAACAATATCTCTACCTTTCTTCATATTTGAAGCCAATATCATACACAATTGAGGGAAGACACAAAATACTTATATTAGAGGTAGGAGGACATGAATTCTCCTTTAATTAATTTTTATTATTATTTCCTGAATTGGAAAACACTCTGAGAAGTCTCTGATATCTCTTGATAATATAAATATATGAAAGTTTAATCCAAGCAGGTAGAAACTCATTTTCAGATCGTTTTCATAGAAGTGTTCTCTTATCAACTTTGAAGGAAATCTAAATTTGAGTGATAGGTAATGATTTGTGGGAATTTTAGACACAACAAAATTATTATAAAAAATGGATCTACCCCATATTTTTTAGTAGCTTCAAGACATTACTGGTCCTGAGCTTTGTTCAATGTGAGAAACATTAGCATCACCCCATACTCTAGAACCCAATTTAGACATTGTCTCCTTATTCTCATATATTTTCACATATAAACTTCTTGGCATATTTTCACTATCATTATTGATAGAATGTATACTGTAGGGCATAGAGGCTCTTCATCCCAATCAAAGATAATAGAATTGAACAACCCCTCTACGTTCATATCTTCCATGAAAGTGGTAATTTTTCTCTGCAAATGCATAATGGTAAGCCCAAAAATAATCATTATAAATAAAAGTGTAGGGTTTCTATTGCATTAAGGGAATTTTGAGTTTAAAAAAGGGCTTCAAAATAGAAAATGTACCACCAAAATCTACTTTATAAGAGCCAATCACAATTCAAAGGATGACATCATCCCCTGAGGATGACTTGACATTGGTTGAGTTAAAGATGGTGAGTTGTCACATTTTGAATAGTGGATGGAAATCTAGATTTAACCATGGAATACTAAAACCAAAACATAAAGTACTCATAATAAATCATCTTTCCCGCTTTTTAATAAAATAATATTATTGTCCTCTCATACTTTTTTGGAAAAAACAATACCCGTCCTTGCAAGAATATTCATATTTTTTCACTCTTCTTCTCAATAAATGTCATATGTTCCATTTTCCTTATTATAATTTGTTTTTGTATTCCTCTTATTTCTTATTTGACTTATTATATTAAATGATTAAATAAAAAATCGAATTCCAAACTGTGCTATCAAAGGTTGGGAAGATTTTGTTTATTGTTCCTTTTTCATGCCTTCATTTTCAATCTTTGAGCAGGTTTGATAACAGGAGGAATTCATGATTTGGCTTCATTTGGATTTGGGTGGGTTTTATAATAGGGAGGAAGTTTTGATTTTATTTAATATTGCGTGTTCAGGCTTCGGGCAGGTCTGGTAACATGGAGGAAGTCATTCTTTTGGTGACATATTCAAGGAATGCCAACAAAATACCACTGGTGAATGGATCACGCGTGTAGAGGGTTGAATGAGGGTTTAGAGCATGCTTAAATCTCAAATTATTGGGATGAACATTGGGTTAGATAAGGTAGTATGTAGTTGTTGGCCACTCTTTCGAGGGTTTTAATGGAGGAAATTGCTTGATGTTTACGATAATAATCCATTGTCAAGAAGAAAATTACCTTGTTGTTGATGTCTACCTTTGACCCAAAGAAATGTTTTTGTGTTTCTGTGATGTGTGTGTAGGCTTCTTTGTCACTTTTCTCATTGCTGGAGAAGAAAGGATTAACATTATCTCCATATTTCTTAGAGCACATTCAACTGTATTGGGAAGGGGATTTAGAGGAAAACTTAAAGGAAATACTTGACAGAAGCAATCAATGGAGATCAAAACTTTCCTTGTGGGACTTCTTGAACCTCTTTTGATTTTATGGGATACAATGCAACAAAACGTTTGGTCAAACTTTGATTGTTCAGAGTTATTGTACCATCTTACCTGGAGGTAAGATCTAAGTTCCCAGATATGAGAACTATGATATGAAAATTAGAATTTTTTTATAATCAACTACTTTGAAAAGAACATTTGAACATTTTTCTATTAAATATTGTATTCATTTCACTTAACTTCTCACAAATTTAACTCATGGTTGATTGAGTCTTGTTTTTAATATGTTGCTAGATTCTTCTTTTCTGTTCTTGATTTTCATACATGTCATTATGTTCTTTGAATCAATCAAATATCATTAGTTTCCAAAATAAATTGTATTATTTGTGATGAACTCTTGACATGTAACCCACATATGTAGAGTCTTAAAATGTATTTGCTACAGATCTGATCAAGACTACTCTAAAAATATTTTGTCGATATTTTGTCGTGGGCCCAAATTCTTCCTCTAACAGAGTATAGACTTCTCTATTCCAAAAAAATCTAACTGTCAGTACTATATTTCAGTGCTCACTACTAGGTTCTTATTCTCCTTTATGCGACCACATGTTAGAACATTGTTCCAACCTCCATTCGTTAGCTTCTTTATCTTTAACGCCCAATATTTCTTCTCCTAACGAGACCTACTCCTCATGCAAGCGCTAACACCAAAGTATTTGAATCTTTGCGCTTAAGTCCCATAACATCTTAGGCTAAAATCCATAGTCAGTTGATTATGATCATGCCATAGATCTCGTACTGCCAGGTTTGTTGAAACCTTCTATTAAATTTTGAATAACTAAAATCAATGTTTTATTCTTTCGTTATTTAGTGGGATCACATGTTAGTATTCCATTTTTTTTAGGGCACATATACACAGTGGTTTCCCTGATAGATGATGAATGGGGAACTAATTATTGGTTGACATGTTTTTTAGAGGGGCACTGATTATTGGTTTTCATGCCTTTCCTTCCCATGCCATGACTTGCCTTTCCTTCAGTTTCCATGCCATGTCATTCCATGGCTTGCCTTTCCATGCCATGCCATTCCATGGCTTGCCTTTCCATGCCTTGCCTTGCATTGTCTTTCCTTTCCTTTCCATGTCATGCAATTCCTTTCCTTGCCTTGCCTTGCCTTACCTTTCCATGGCATGCCTTCACTTATATTACCTTGCCTTGCCTTACCTTGTCTTACCTTTCCTTTCCCTACGTTTCCTTTCCTTGCATTAACTTGCCTTACCTTACATGCCTTGTGTTGGGCTCTAAAGATGTCCTACAAAAAAACTTAGTCTGACATTAATTTTATCAACTGAGGGTTCATCTTTTCTCTCAAGATTGTCAGCAAAGTCTATGTAGATAAGTTGTAGAGGTTTGAATTGTGTAGATAGTTTAGTTATAGAAAATCTGGGTCTATCTAAATTACTGTAATAATCAAGTTCTTCACACATTAACTACAAACTCTGAAACTAATAACTCAATCAACAGGAAATATATTCTGAAAAATAACACACCATGAAACAAAACATCAATTAATTAATGAACTCATTCATCTATCCAAGAAACAACAATTTAATCTACAAAAATGCTAATGAATCAATCTCTCAAAGGACAATGATTAATTAACCTATTTGAAAGGAACAACAATCTACTGAGATTTAAGAAGGAACAACAATCTACTGAGATTTAAGAAGGAACAACAAAAATGTGAATTTAATGAAAGGAACAACAAATGCGAATTTAATGAAAGGAACAACAAATGCAAACTTAATGAAAAGAATCCACAAGAGATAAATTGACATCAATCGGTATTGGAACAACAATCGATAATCTACTCTCTGCAAATGAAATAACATAATCAATTCATAATAGAAACAACACATCAATGAATCTATTCTATCTGTTGAAGGAGATATCAGATCATAGAATCATAACAGAATCGATAAAATTACAGATAAGATAGTAGCTCCTATCTACTGGGCCCACAGTATTCAGAAGATATTTTTATGAATAACTCAATACACAGTGTTAGCACTGAGAGTCACCCTCAGACTGGAAGAGGGTAAGCCCAGTACCCATCAGAATGTTTGGTGTAAGTTGGTTTTGTGAGTGGAGGTCAAATGGAAAAAACTCAGTACAAGAATGATTTTAACATAGAAACTGGACAAGAAATGCATAGGGAAGTGAGGGCCTCATTAACTTCAGTCAGTGGTTTGAGTTTAAGTGTGAGCAGAAGGAAGACTTATTGAGAGAGGTGAACAAGAATTCTATGGGCATTCGAATTTCAAGAAGCTTGGTGAAGAAAAAAATAGGCTCAAGAGCACTCTTGAACTCAAGTTTCAGACACTGAAATATGTCACAGCAGCATAATAATCAAGCCTACATTATCATGCAACTACAACAACTCAACTGGATCCTCCATGCCCGAGCCTTTCAGCGTAAGGGGGAATAGGATAACAAGGAAGATGACTAAAACTGGTCACAACAATATTGCAATCAAACCTACATTACAATAGAACTACAACCCTCAACTGGATCCTTCATGCCCGAGTGTTTTAGCACAGTTTTTACAAAGAGATGAGAGAAGCTGACTTCTATTAATGAAAAAGTCTCAAGTTTGATACATAACTAGAGAACAAATCAGGCATCAAAATATTACAAAATAGGGAGCTTTGCTCAACCAGTTGATGACCCTAAAAAAATATTTAACTCCTCAATTTATACTTAGATCAATTCATGACTACCAGAAGCGTGATCGAGCCACTGCATTCAAAGCCTTTATTCTGCGCCTTCTTCTATCAGACTATGTGTGTACCCTCCTGTTAGATGCAAACTCAACTCAGCATGGGTATGCAGGAAAAACCTTCCATAAGGGTACCTCGGGATGATCGTTCTGTCTCCATGGATAGATCCTTCCATGCCTTCTATTTATGGAGTGAGTCGAGGTTTCAACCACCACTCCATTTTTATTAACTTTTTTTTCTCAGGATCGCGACGAGGCTTAATGTCTAGGGGGTGGCCACGCGCTGCTCTTGGATTGGACATCTTATAAGCACATGATTGCAAGACCGTGAAAGGTGGTTTAGATTCACACCGCTTTTGAGCCCGCAATTCACCACCTTCCACCACGTCGCTCTTTTAATATACCACGGTTTCGATTGTGGGACCGCTCAATAATTTTAATGCTCAAGCAAGTTGTGCCCTTGCAATGAAACATGTTCATTGATCTAGTCATGATCTATGATCTAGGCTCTCCTACTGAATTTAGCGCCACCGCTGAAGTTTATTTGCCCGCCAACCCTAGGATCCTTCTAACCATGCTTTGAGATGGCGCTAATTTTGGTGTTGAAAAATAACACTTACCAGAGGATGATATGATGTGGAGGCTTGACGTCAGTATGTTGATGTGTTGTGGACGGAAGGGTGACATGTGTCACTCGAAAATAGGTTGAAAACACATCCAAAAATTCTTGAAATGAGTGCCATGTGTTAGTGCTAGATGGATGTCATGTGTCATGAATGATAAGGGTTCCACATGTCTGCGTTGATGGATGCCACATACGTTGGACTTCGGAGCTCGAGAGGGGTCTGCATGTAAAGCTGGCATAAATATGGGCCTGGAGATACATTGCGACCTGAAATGAATACTGAAGCTCTAAAGTGAACGACGACCGTTGATTCGATGAGGACATGCGACAGAGATCAGTGGACTCCGAGAGAAAATGCTTCAGAGGAAGACAGGAGTGGGGAAGTTGAAAATCATGAAGCCCAAATTCTCGAAGTAAATGAAGACCTTCCGATCTGGAAGGACATGTGGCAGAGATATACAACTTCGAGAAAAAGTAGTTTGGAGGAAAATGAGAAGGGAAGCTTCGAAACTCCTGAAGTGAATCATGACCATCCGATCTGAAAGGACGTGTGGCAAAGATCTGTAACTTCGGGAAAAATCAGTTCGGAGGAAAGTGAGAAGGGAAACTTTGAAAATCCCGAAGCCTGAACTCCCGAAGTGAACTACCACTATTTGATTTGGATGGACACGTGGTAGAGATCAGTGGAATTCATGTGAAAACACTCCGGAAGAAATCAGGAGTGGAGATGCTGAAACTCTCGAAGCCTGAAATCCCGAAGTAACTAATGACCGTCTGATCCAGAGGGACGTGTGGCGCTTGATCTTTAACTCCGGGAGAAAGCGCTTCAGACGAAACTGAGAGTCGAGATGTTGAAACTCCTGAAGCCTAGATTCCCGAAGTAAATATTGACCATCTGATCCGGAGGGACGTGTGGTGCTTTATCTACAACTCCAGGGCTTCTGACTGGTGCTAGACCTCACACAACTTTATAATTTTGAATGCCCGGGGGCTAGTAATAAGAACTTCACAGGGGATCTCCACCATTGAAAAATGAATATGTCTGTTGCTTGTATTTTCAACCCGAAATGGGCTACTTTTGGACACTGCATTTGAATACTTCTGTGCAGACCATGGTCTTGGTCGACCTGTGACCCTTTGACAACTTTATGTGATAACACACAGAAATGGTCAAAATGCTTCAAACTTCCATTAATTCCATAATTGATAAGTCATTTACAACCGTGTTGTTGTACATAGTATCAACAATTTAGTAGATCGAAATTCTTGTGTCTCTCTCTATCGTTCATTCTTCCTTATATATTACAATAAGAAAGTAAATTAAGATACCCCGAGGATCAAGTGATCCTCAGGATTTATTTTACTATTTATGAAGATTGCAAGATAAAAGTAGATCTTCCTTTGAACCATTTTGTTCCTGATTTATTTAATCTTCAATGGTTTGTGCATCTTCATGATCTTCTTGATTATCCTTAATTAACAACAATTATCCATTTCTGCATAAAATCAAAGTAATTCAAACCAAAGTTTAGAAAATATCTAATATCATTTAATATTATTTTCAAAAGCTTTTTAATCATTTTCTTCCCTAATTATTTCAAACTAATAGAAAATTCAGCAAATAATATATCATAAACCAAAGTAACAAGGATAATATTTATACCTTTTTCTTACCCCAACACCTTTCCTTCATTTTCCTTACCTTGCCTTGCCTTGCCTTCACTTTCGTTGGCTTTCCATGCCATGCCTTTCCTTTCCTTCACTTTCCATGCTATGCCATGCCATGCATTACCTTTTCATGCCATGCAATGCCTTTCCATGTCATTCCATGCCTTGTTTTTCCTTTCCATGCCATACCTTTTTTAATATCCCCAAGGATGAGCCCGGGCTGTATTTATGAATTGTAACATGTTTTGTAGGCTGGTGAGCCAAAAAATTATAAGATGATAGGATTATGTGTTTATTAGGCCAGAGAGCGTAGGTGTTAAAGGCCAGGAGCCTATTTTGTACATGTAAATATTTGTATTATTAATATAAAAACATCATTGCATGTAGACCGACCATGAAGAAAGAGTATGGGGGACTAAGCTCCACTAGGGTGGGTAAGGGAGAGGGGGATGAGAGGGTGGAAATAGGGACTAGGCTTAAGAGATTAAGTACAAGAATAATTTATTATTATTCTAAATGTTGATAGATGGATATGATTATATCCTAAGTTCATTTTGGAAGAGGGAATGACTTCCAAATGGAAAGGAACGTGCTTCATGAGAAACATGTGTCAGGTCAGGCACATGCAGTTTTAAGTGAGAATTCTTGTTGTTTGGGGGGGAGAATCAGGGAGGTTCAGGGACACACAGTTGGTTCTCACTCTCTCACCATTCTCGCCATTCTCTGACTAGTTGGCCACCTTTATCCTGACAAGTTCACTCACACACTGAGAAAGCACACAACCAACCATTTCCACCATTGTTGAACCCGTGGCCATCGTGAACCTATATAACTTGCACACACTGGTATTTTTCTGATCCATACTCTGCCTTACTTGAGTTCTTTTGTTGCCTTCACCCCTACCCATTGTCTTAGGAGATGGATAAAATAAACAGGTTATCAGGACTGTGGTTTACAAAGGTGGGTTGTCATGTTCGTAGATTGAAGAGGTAGGTTGCCATGCATGTGAGAAACTCTCTCCAGGTGAGAGAGTGTGTTGAGGAAGTGAATTCTCCTAGAGGGAATCCAGTAATAGCTTTAGATCTCTGAGAGTTCCTGTCTGGCCTGTTGCTAAAGCCCCGGAAGGGAGGTGGAGTAGTCGATGAACTATGTGACAATGAATTGCAGCCTTTACAGATATGGATGACATTGGTGTTGTTCAACAGAGGCTCGCGCAGTTGGTTGAACTAGAAGAAGACGAGTTTATTGTAGGATTTCATCAGTAGGTACAGAAGGAAAGAGAAAAGGCCTATCACGACAGACACATGAAGAAAAAAGAATTCAAACATGGAGATATGGTATTGGTATATGAAAACAAGTTCATGAATCATCCAGCGAAGTTCAGGACACATTGGCTTAGGCCGTATGAGGTTTCCTATGTTACAGAAGGAGGAGTTGCACAGTTGAAGGCTTTACATGGAGAATGGAAGGAACGTTTAGTGAACGAGAGCTAGTTGAAATTGTACTATGAAAACCAGCTATCTCACAGCTCTCAATAAAAGAAGAAGGAGAATGGTCTAGGTACTGGGTGCAGTTGAAATTAGGTACTAGACATAGAAAAGACAGTTTACACAAAGTGGGGAAGGATAGAGCAGAAAGCACAAGTTTCTCCGCATAGTCTGAAATCGAAGAAAAATATAAGTTTTAGACCTATAGTGCCTCGGGACGAGTCACATGTGAGTGTTGGGGGCTTGTTGTCCCTTGGTTATGGATTAAGAAATAAAGCAAAGAATAAGGAAGAGAAAATATGAAGTCTGAATTGTGCAGAAGACACATTGACTAAGAATGGGTCAAAGTGGCCAAAGGAGTAGAAAAGAAGGAGTGAAGTAAGAGAAAGAAATTCGTTGGACAAGAGGATCGAGGGGAAAAGATCAGTAAGGAATATGGATCATGGGAAACTCAACAAGTGGAAAAGGTCACCATTGGATGCTTTGGATCACCTCGTGGGAAAGAAGGAAAGACAAGCTAGCGAAGCCTTGAAAATGCGGGTCAAGTTGACCTAGGGTTTTAGACACCTAGGGTTTTGGTACTTAGGGTTTTGACACCTAGGTTTTGGCCTAAGGTTGTCGGAGAGTTATTGTAATGTATAAATAAAGGTCTAGAGGACCTGAGATGGGTTGGTACTAAGTTGGTTGAGAGTTTATCATTATTGTTATATTGTTGTGTGAGGGAGAAGTGTTGAACGTGAGAGCCTTCTGGTATTGTAAGATAATTAGTTGGGTGTGAAGATCAACCCTCCAGCTGGGTGTGCAGGGAGGGGAGAGAAGAATAGAAGGAGAGAGAGATATGAAAGCTAAAAGTGAAAATAAGAACTGTATGTTTTCATATAATATCAAGAAACACAGTTTTGTGGACATAGCCCTAGGGAGAGGGTGAACCACGTATATTTTGTTTCTTAGTGGTTGATGTTGTGTTCTTTACTTCTATTATTCTGTTATTTTGTTATTGCATTATTATGTTAGATCCGAGATATAGCTCGCGCAGTAGGCTTAAACGAGATAAATAATAAATAGGTTGTTATGTGGTGTTGCCTTGGATCCACTTGCATTTCCTTTGGTTGTAGACACTTGTGTCCTGCAACCCCCTATTGCTACTTTGGGTGAGACTGCATCTACTTCACGGGTGTTGCCGAAAGGGCTAGTAGTTAGGGCTTGTTGGTGCACTGTTAGAGCCGAACCCTAGGTCTTTCCTATGCCAACAAATGGTTCTGTTTCCAGGACCGAGATATTCTTGAGGGAATGTCAAGGTGGTTCCCATCAAAGACAGAGATTCAGAAGTGGATAGAAGATAAATAAAAGGACTTCGCTAAAGCCCATAACAAGAACCCTAATATTAGTACAAGGGATAGGTTGGGAAGGTATATCTTTACTGATAAACACGAGATTTTCTTTGGAGAAATTCATAAGGAGCTATACGAGTGGTTAGCCAGATTAGTAGATACCCATTTTGAGATATGATCTAGACCACCTGTGGTTTGGACGTCAACATTGATAAAAAAGGTCAAGAGAGTTGATAACATTGTTTTGAGAGTAGTAGATAACTGGTTCGATAGTACTATTGGAGGGTACATCACCAATTTTTCCATTGACAGAGTTGAGTTGTATAGCCAAGCAGAGAGATATTTCTTTAAGGGGCCTAGGGGAAATTTTTTACACTTCTTGATGTTGAATATCAAGAGGTTATTGCATGAGAAGAACATATTGAATATACAGTAATTGATTGGATTAAAAAGCTAATGTTCAAGAACTCGGACAACGACAACGACATAAAGGTTGGGCATACGTGTAGTGGGAGGACCTTCAGAGAGGTTCCTCTAGTGAACCTGTTTGAGAAAAGCCATGATCCACTGGCACAAGATAAAGGGTTCTACACTGGAGAAGAAGAAGAGCTATTGACCGAGGAACATTCAGGGTCCGTTGGGCCAGAGGAAGAGAAGATTGCAGAACCTCACCGAGAAGAATTAAAAACTTCAGGAACTGTGCAGACTGTTGAAGTAAGTACTATTACTCCTCCTGTTGTTTTAGCAACATTAAGTAACTAGAGTAGTCAGAGTTATAAGAGCACTCAGAGAACTATTACCAGTAGTTCAGTACATACTCATTCAAGAAACCTAGGAATATCTATGGCAGATGAGATGAGGTTACCCACCTTTAGGGGAGACAGATCTGAATATCCTAATCATCATTGGTTCTTATGCGAATCTGTATGGAGTATTAAGAAAGTCAGTGATGAAGCTGTTAAGAGAGCTCAGTTTAGTATTACCCTAAGAGACCGCACACTGAGCTGGTACATGAAATTTTTCCAAGGAGTTGCACAATCTAAACCGCTGAATTTCATTAAGACTACATTGATTTCCAAATTTAAGAAACCCAAGTCAGAGTCGTAGTGCCTTACAGAACTGAAAGAAATCAAGCATAGAGTAGCTAAATCAGTGTGGGAGTTTGATCATAGGTTTAAGACCTTGACAGGTCATTTGAGTTTTTAGATTACAGACAAACAGAATAAAGAATGGTTCATTGTTGTCCTCTTGCCACACATCAGAGTACCTCTAATGCAATAGAAGATCGCTTCGCAGGCTGAGGCATTGGAGATCACCATGAAATTAAAATAAGCCCCTATGGGAGAATTCATCTCAGGTATGAGTCAAATTTCGAGTCAGCTAACTAGCTTATCTCTGCAGGTCGAATATATGAAGAAAGAGAAGACATCTGGTGTATCGGATGAAAATCAGAGGGCCATGATAAGGAGCATTGTCCCCTATTTCATGAGTACTTGGCCTCTGGAGCTCCAATCCCTTTGAACTAGGTTACCCTACCCTGGTGCGAGGTATGTAGAAATAGACATCGCCCTGGTGAATGCTATTACATGCGAAAATATGTCTAGACACCTACAAATTTGTACTGCACATTCTGTAAATCTGTGGGGCACGATGAGAAGGATTGTAGGGCCTATGACTTCTTGCATGAAAGATCAAGAGACACATATAAGATTCAAGCGAAGTACAACAGGAAGGAAATATTGTGAAGTTTAACTCTCCAGGAAGAGGAAACTTCAACCCTCGCGGTGGATTCAGAGGAAGAGGAGGAGGAGGAGGCATGGGTCGAGGTCAAGGTCAGATCATTTGTTACAACTGCACACATATAGGACACTTGGCAAGGGACTGTCAGAACCCTTGTACCACTTGTAGCTACTGCAAATCATTTGAACATGTTATTGAATATTGTCATGTGCTGTTAGCCAAACTTCAGGAGAGACGAGGAGGTAACCAACAAGTACAATTAATCTCAGCAAAGCCTCGCGGAGAGGATCCCAGAGTCATTGTTATAACTAGAGGAGGCACTGTTATAGGAGAATACAGAGTGACCCCAGGAAAGACTACAAAAGAATCTAGGGTCAGAAGAGTTGCAGAGAAGACACAAGTGTTTGATCCAAGGAAAGAAAAGAAAACATTTGAGGAGACAAGAAAAGAATTTGGAATAGGTCAGGATTCTTCATCAAAGGCACAACCAGAAATGAGAGAATTTGAAATGCCTCTGGAATTCGATCAGTTTGCTTCACCTGAAGAAGGAAAAGAGGTAAGCAAGCGCATGGAATTCTTATGTACTTTCACTAATTTGATTAAGGATGAAAGAGTTGTACAAGAGCTACACAATTTGATCGGACAGTATGAGATAGGCAGGATAGATCCCCTGCTGAATAGAGTAGTACATCAAGTATCTAGAAAGAGAAGGACAAATAAGGAACTATACCTTAATGCTCAGATTGGATATTATGATATAGATTATGTAGTCCTCGACTTAGGATCAGAAGTCAATGTTATGACAAAGTAGACTTGGCACTCATGGGAAAACCTAAGTTGATTTACTCCCCTATCAGGATTAAGATGGCCAATCAACAGGTAGTAAGCCCCTTTGGGAGACTGGAGCATGTCGTTGTGGACATCGACTGGGTAAGGACATTTGCGGACTTCGAGGTGATTGAGATAGTTGATGGTAGTTGTCCTTATCCTGTGCTGTTAGGAATTGATTGGGATTTCAATAATTCTCTTGTGGTTGACTTAAAGAAAAGAAGAATGACATTTGAAGGTGATGGCCTTAGGGTCATTTCACCTCTTGATCCTGATGAAGGTTGCATATATACAGAACCCATTAGAGAAGAAGATCGTTCTTATGAAATAGAGAATATATATAAATTGACAACAAGACAACAAGATTACATTAATCCTACAACAGATGGGAATTTAAGTTGGAGAAGTGACAACACATGTTCATCAGACTCCAAAGAAGCACTAGAGAATCGGCAGAACAAAATGTACGAAGTCTCTATGAGGAGATGTGCTAGATTGAACAGGTTAGTTCGTTGGATTGGCACAAAAGTAAGTAATTTTCCCACCTTTGATGGTTTAAATCATTTATAATTTTTTTATTGGAATTTGAAGAAATTACACCAGTACAACAGAGGATGTTGGCACTGGATGAAGCCTTGAAAGAAACTCCAACAAGATGGTGGAGGACACATAAAAAGAACATCGTGGACTGGGTACAATGTTGCACTTTGATGACAGTGCACTTTTGAGAACAAGTAGAAGAGTGTGAGGTTAGATAAAAAGGTCAAAGCTACCTGAAGGACCATGTGCGAAGTTGTGAGGAGGCCTGGAGCAACATTTCTCAAGAGCAATGAGTGCATAAATTTATTAACACCTTGGATACAACCCCTATCAATTGGTATCTTCAAGCAGAGTTGTGCCTCACCACTGCAGATTGGCATGGTATGACTCAGAACTTTGTAGCTACATTTGTATTTGAAGGTCAGTTTCCCATAGTGGATCAATCTTTACAGGTTTTCAGATAGAAAGTCTTTGAGGAGGCACCTAACCTCCATGTTGAGCAAGAAGAGGATGAATGGACTGCACCTCTTCAGAAATTGCAAGGCTGTTACAATATCAATGTTGATAAAGACGATGATCCTAGGAATGTGAACATCACATAAACAGAAGGACAAAGAGACATAGAAGGACCAGGAGTTGAACTCCGTTTGATTGGACAACCAATTAAAATCATGAAGGTCAACATTGGAACATAACAAGAACCTAAGCTCGCAAATGTTGGAGATTATTGGGATGATGCCACTATTGACAAGATCACCAAATTACTGCATGAATACTAGGACTTGTTTCCAACCAAGTTCACTGATATGAAGGGCGTTAAAGGGCCCATGGGAGAAATGAAGATCCCCTTGAAACTAGATGCTATACCAGTCAAGCAGAGACCCTATAGATTGAATCCTAAGTATAAGTAGAAAGTCAAGATTGAGCTAGATAGAATGTTGGAAGCATGAATCATAGAACCTGTTGAAGAGTCAGAATGGATTAGCCCTATGGTGGTTCAAGATAAGAAAACATGAGAGATCAAAATCTATGTAGACTTGAGGAAATTGAATGATGCATGCTTACATGATCCATTCCCTACACCATTTACTGATGAAGTGTTAGATAATGTGGGAGGATAGAAAGTTTACTCCTTCACATACAAATTTTCAAGTTATCACCAGATCAAGGATTGCCAAGGAAGATCTCCATAAGACCACATTTGCAAAAAAATGGGGATCCTACCAGTACACAGTGATGCCTTTCAGATTGAAGAATGCACCAACCATCGTTTCTAGGGTGGTGGTCGAAGCATTCAAGGAGTTTTTACATAAAGTTTTGGAAGCATATTTTGATGATTGGACTATTTTTAGCTTATTGCAAAATCATATTGAATGTTTAAGACTAATGTTGGAGAAGTGCAGGCAATGTCAGATTTCCCTCAACCTGAAGAAGTGCATCTTCTTTTCACCGTTTGGAGTGCTTCTAGGCCATATTTTGTGTAAGCAAGAGTTGCTGGTAGATCCATCCAAGATTGCCATTATTGTCGATCTACCCCCTCTTACTTATGTTAGACAACTGCACACTGCGCTGGGACGTTAATGATACTACAGGAAGTTCATTAAGGGTTATGCACAGATAAAAACACCAATGGAGAAGTTGTTAAAGAAAGATTGTCAGTTTCAATGGACAAAAGAATGCTAGCAGAGCTTCGACACACTGAAACAAAAAATGGTTACTGTGCCTATTTTGGTTTTTTCGGATTGGAGTAAGGAATTTCATGTGCATGTATATGCGTCATCTATTGCATTAGGAGAAGTTCTATCACAACCAGGAGCAAGAGATATTGACCATCTGTTATCTTTTTCTAGCAGGAAGATCTCAACAACTGAGATAAATTACACTACTACTGAAAGAGAAGGGTTAGCTATGGTGTACGCGCTGTAGAAATTTCATCACTACTTGTTGGGAGGACACTTTAAGATGTTCACTAATCACTATACGTTGAAATACCTAGTCAACAAGCAAGTTTTGGGGGGAATAATATGCATATGGCTACTGCTATTCCAGGAATATGATTTTGAGATTGTGGTCAAGCCAGGGAGAATGAACAAGGGACCTAATCACTTGTCTAGGTTAGATCATGGAGAGGAACATAATAGTCTGGAGGATACACTACCAGATGAATAGTTGCTAGCCATCAGAAAGGTTGATGATCACTTCTCCGAGATAGTCCAGTTCCTGTCTACAGGGATGGTACCTCGCGAATATACAATTATTCTGAAGAAACAACTGGTAGTTCGTGTTGTATATTTTTCACTCATAGCTGGACAACTATATAAGATGGGACCTGATGAGATCCTAAGGAGATGTGTTATGGAGGTAGAGAGACCACTAATTCTGGCAGAAGCACATGAAGGCATTAGAGGAGGACACTATGCAGGAAAAGTAATAGTGAAAAAGATTCTTAGAGATGACCTCTCGTGGCCCATTGTACACAAAGATGCGAAGGATTACTACAAAGCTTGTGATGTATGCCAATGAGTTGGGAAACCTTCTAGAAGAGATGATATGCCTTTATCACCATAGCTAACCTTACAGGAATTCGGGAAATGGGCCATTGATTTCATGGGACCTATCAACCCACCAGGAAAGCGTACAGGAGAACGATACATAACACTGCAATAGAGTATTTGACTAGATGGGAAGAAGCAAGAGAAGTTAAGGACTGTAGTGCAAATACAACTGCACGGTTCATATTTAATGATATCATAATTAGGTTTGGATGCCCGAAGATCCTTATGAGTGATCAAGGCACATATTTTATTAATAAGACTATTGAAGCTTTGACTCAGGAATTTGCAGTTCATCATCAGAAGATCATTCCATACCATCCACAAGAGAATGGTACAGTCGAAGCCTTCAATAAGATCTTGGAAACAATGTTGACTAATATTTGTAGTGTGAATAGAGATGATTGGGATCTGAGAGTACCATCATTGTTATGGGCCTATAGAACTACTTGCAAGAAGCTGACAATGCAAACTCCCTTTAAGTTGGTTTATGGTATTGAAGCAGTTGTACCTATGGAATATTTGGTCCCTAGTTTAAGAATTGTAGCCTTTACAGATATGGATGACACTAGTTCTGTTCAATAGAGGCTCGCGTAGTTGGTTGAACTAGAAGAAGACAGGTTTATTGCAGGATTTCATCAGTAGGTATAGATGGAAAGAGAAAAGGCCTATCACGACAGATAGATTAAGAACAAAGAATTCAAACAAGGAGATATGGTATTGGTATATGACAACAAGTTCATGAAGCATCTAGGGAAGTTTAGGACACATTGGGTTGGGCCCTATGAGGTTACCTATGTTATAGAAGGAGGAGCTGCGCAGTTGAAGACTTTAAATGGAGAATGGAAGGAAAGTTTAGTGAACGGTAGTCAGTTGAAATTGTACTATGAAAACTAGTTGCCTCACAGTTCTCAGTAAAAGAAGAAGGAGAAGGGTCTAGGTACCAGGTGCAGTTGAAACTGGGCACCAGACACAGAAAAGACAGTCTGCATATAGTGGGGAAGGATAGAGAATAAAGCACAGGCTGCTCCGCACAGTCTGAAATCAAATAAAAATAGAAGGTTCAGACCTACAATTCCTTGGGATGAGTCACATGTGAGTGTTGGGGGTTTGTTGGCCCTTGGTTATGGATTTAGAAAGAAATAAAAGAAGAAGGAAGAGAAAAGACGAAGTCTAAACTGCACAGAAGACACATTGACTGAGAATGGGTCGAAGTGGCCAAAGGAGCAGAAAAGAAGGAGTGAACTAAGAGAAAGAAAGTCGTTTTATGAGAAGATCAAGGGGAACAGATCAACAAGGAAGATGGATCGTGGACAACTCAACAAGCGGAAAAATCCACCATTGGATGCTTTGGAGCACCTCATGGGAAAGAAGGAAAGGCAGGCTGGCAAAGCCTTGAAAATGCGGGTCAAGTTGACCTAGGGTTTTGGTACTTAGGGTTTTGACACCTAGGTTTCGGCCTAAGGTTGTCAGAGAGTTATTGTAATGTATAATTAAAGGTCTAGAGGACCTGGGATGGGTTGGTACTAAGTTGGTTTAGAGTTTATCATTATTTTTATATTGTTGTGTGAGAGAGAAGTGTTGAGTGTGAGAGCCTTCTGGTATTGTAAGATCTTCATTTGGGTGCAAAGATCAACCCTACAGCTAGGTGCGCAGGGAGGGGAGAGAAGAAGAGAAGGAGAGATAGATCTACAAGCTAAGAGCACATATAAGAACTGTATGTTTTCATATAACATCAAGAAACGCAGTTCTGTGGACGTAGCCCTAGGGAGAGGGTGAACCATGTATATTTTATGTCTTAGTGGTTGATGTTGTGTTCTTTACTTTTGTTATTCTATTATTCTGTTATTGCATTATTGTGTTAGATCTGAGATATAGCTCACGCCATAGGCTTAAAGGAGATAAAGAATAACTAGGTTGTTGTGTGGTGTTGTCTTGGATCCACTTGCATTTCCTCTGGTTGTAGACACATGTGTCCTGCAACCCCCTATTGCTACTTCAGGTGAGACTACATCTTCTTCACAGGTATTGCCAAAAGGGCCAGTAGTTAGGGCTTGATGGTGTGATGTTAGAGATGAACCTTGGGTCTGCCTTGTGCCAACAAGTATCAATTCTGTGTTTAATGATGTCTATTGTGCATGTCTTTGATTCTTACCATGTTATCATGTGTTTTCGTTGCATGTATGATTTACGGTCAATTTTGCATGAGCTAGTATAATAGTAGTATATTTTATTTCCTTTTATTTCATTAGAAATGCATGTAATATATATGTACTTCGAGATGAACAATTAACCTACTATCAGAGCCTAGTATTCTATTGGTGGTGTTACATGGCCCAACCTAGGTGGTCGGGGCTGCCACAAATTGGTATCATAGCTAAGAGAGACATTTTGAGGAGTGACATTGCCTTGTTTTTTGGTGGTTGGGGACGTCACAAATTGGTATTAGAGCTAAGAGAGACATTTCAAGGGGTGATGTTGCTCGACCTGTTTGGTGGCTAGGGACATTACAAATTGGTATCAGAGCCATGCTTTCAACACTAATTCTGGATGAGTGATGTTAGTGGAAGTTGAAGCAAAAGTTTCGGAAAAGAATTGTTGTCTAAATGGACAAAATTGAAGTTCAGAGCCTAGTTTTCGACACTGATCCTGAATTAGGTTGTATAAGTGGTTATGGAATCAAAAGATCAGAGCAAATTGTTGTTGAGAAGGACAAAATTTGAATTTCAGAGCATTCCAGAGTGCCAAGAGAGCACCTCGGCCGTGTTTGGAAGCTTTGGAGGTATAACGATTTGAGAAAGATAGCAGAGAAAAGAAACTATAGTAACTGGGGGGTTTGGAACCGTAAGGTTTGAAGTTGAGCTATTAGATCAAGCAAAGAGTAAGTCATGAACATCAGATCTCATCGAAGGGAGATCGATGGTGGTGAGAGATTGCGGAGATCAGGAAGGAAATTAAAGTGAGAGTAAGTTGAGACTCTACAATCCCTCAGGATCGTTGATCTTTCTAGATCAACATATCAACGGTGGATATCAATCCCACTACAGGCAAGCATCTTCGCATTGCGAAGATCAGGAAGGAAATTAAAGCGTGAGCAAGTTGAGTTCCCACAATCACTCTTGGGCGTTGATATTCACAGTTCCTTAAGGCACAACTGATGATCTTGCAAAGTGAGATAAGCACCCAATTATTAAGCCGAGGTCACAACTCTCAGTCACGTGTATAGAAGACAGAGCGAACTTCGTGTATTTCCTATCCATCGATCCAAGAAAGGAACACGTGTTGGAAAGTTAGCTTTTTTGGGAATGTGACATTTGGGAGAAACAAGGTGTGAATAGAGTGGGAATTTCCGAAGTCCCAAAGTCCAAAGTTAATCTGGACCATTTCGTCGAAGGAGATGCGTGTCAGAAGACCGACTTGTTTGGGAATTTGGCATTCAGGAGAAATGGGGTATGTTAAGGTGAAATCTCTTGAATCCAAAGTCTTAGAGTGACATGGCCTACTGACGCCACTACGGATGACGTGGACACATGGGATGGGTGTCACGTTTCAATGAGTTAATAACCCTGGTAAGATGGAAATGCAGTTAGAACGTGACATATGTCACCCACGTAATTGGACCACGTGTCAGCTTTGTGTGTCCTATCGAGTGGCGCTCCTGATGGTGGCACAAGGTAGTTAAGCATGACGAAGAAGTTAGCTAGATCAGGCCCACATTAACTCTGGTCATGATCTATCAAGATCGAGGGTCGGGAGGCATTACGGAGATCAAAGTTGCGTGGACGATAATTATGTAAGGCAGTTCCACAATCCAAACCACGGTTTTCTAGATGGGGTACATGTCAGCGTGGGGAAAATTGCGGAACGATTGGTGGGTTACTCCAAAACTGCCAACCCATGTCCCCACAATTTGAAAATTACTAAAGTTGATGTGACCTTTTCAGCATTTATTAGTCCGAGCATAAAAACCATGGGCCCCAGTGGATGCATGGTGCCAGATCGTGAAGTCTAGAGACTTGACAATCTAGAAGAAATGGTGCATGAAGGAAGGTGGACCATAGATCTATTGTCCTTTGCGCGTTCGAAATTTTATTTTTCTATAATGTTGGGACGCGCGGAAAAATGGAAACCTCTGAAGCCTAGAGCCCAAAGTTTTAGAGCTCTGGATAAGCGCCTAAATCATAAGCATTGGGTCATAGTTGTGGTCACATGTGAACAAAGGGCTGAAGAAAAGGGGCTATCGCCCAAAATTTGTTGCATAACAGGATTGGGCTTAGAGATTGAAGCCCAGAGGTTTCTTGACTGGCCAAGAGCTACAGAAAATGGAATCTGATATTATTTTTTTGAATTAGATTGGTTTATTCTAGAAAATTATTAAAGTCTAATAGCCTGATAAAACTCGGTTGACTGCACATTTTGCAGAGTTAACGATTGTCATAACTGAACCAAATTGTCACATAGTGCAGAGGAATGGGGAAGGCACGTGGTACTTATAGTTTGGAAAATGAAGTTAGAGGAATGGATGTCCATATGGGACTTGAAGGATCGAACTCCTATGAGCATGAAGAAGAGATAGATAAGGAAGGAAACATGATGAAAATCATTGAAAGGTTGTAGAAAGATGTCCAGACTCACCGAGCAGATAACAAAAATCTCATGAAATCTAGGGAACAATAGGGAGAATTCAACATAGAGTTGATACAGAGCCTAGAAATAATAGAAAAGAAATTGGATAAGGAGAGTGACTCCAGTAAGTCAGGAAGTCATAGGTCCCCTAATGAGAAGAGAAAATCAAGGAGTGTTGGAAAACACCATCATCACTCCCAAGGGCAATCCAAAAGGAGGGCACACAGTAGGTCAAGCCCATCTCCTACCAGAAAGCATACGAGATCTAGAGTGGATGAACTGAAGGGTGAAATGAACAAGATTAAACCTCGTACATTTGATGGAGAGCACCAGAAGGAGGAAGATGCCGAGACATGGCTTCTTGGCATGAGGAAATATTTCCAACTACAAAATTACTCCTCTCATGTAGAAGGAATAATTTTAATGTATCAACTGAAAGGAAAGGCACCCATGTGGTGGGACCAGTGTGTGCAAGTACAACATATCAAAGAGAATAATGTTACCTAGAGGGAATTCAAGAAACACTTTGAAAATAAATACTTTACTAAGAGATACTATGACAGAAAGATGAAAGAGTTCTTTGAACTCAAATTGGGCAGCATGACTATAGATGAATATGAAAGAATATTCCTAGAGTTGTTGAAGTATGTCCCTTTCATCAAAGATGAGATTGTCAAAATCCAAAGATATTTGAGTGGACTTCCAACTTTCCTTAGTGAGAAGATCCAATATGATGATCCTAAAACTATGGAAGAAACCATAAGGAGAGAAAAATGATTATATGATCAACACAAAGGAAATCCTACATTCCAAAGAGCTTGGGAAGACAAGAAGAAGTTTAAGAGGGAATAGAGGCAGAAGGGGAACAAGCCACCCTTTTTTAGGAATAATCCTCAAAGACAACCATTGTTTAGAGAGCCCAGGATAGCTGAAGTAGGTGGAAAAAGGCTAAGACAACCACCTATGCAATGTTGGGGTTGTAAAGGGGATCACAAGTATAAAGATTTCCCTCACAGAAGTGACAAAGTGAGAGTTGTCCACTGTTGGTCACTATAATTGCTTAATTAATTTTAAACAACCAAGTGAAACATAAATTATCAACCCAGGGAAGTCTTTTGTTTCAAAGGTAGCCACGCACTATATATGCTCAATTTCAAAAGCACTTAGTGTTGTAGTAAAG
>ML781726.1:869802-908507 GCA_009831015.1 Picea engelmannii
AGGGATACCTTAACCAAATCTCTGCTAGCACACTTGCAGCATTAAACGAATTCCACAGAGGGTATGATGTCCCGATCCCTTTCTGTCTGAGCAGGGACCTTTCAATCAATTCTCTGCTAATCTCACAAAATCATCACACAAGATTGATGGTAAGAAGAATTACAATCTCTATTCAAGAGCTAAGACAGAATCAATAGTGTTTCAGCAAAGCGGAATTCATTAAAACAGTGTTTCAACAAACGACAGTTAAACAAAACATAAACAGAATTTAAACAACACACTTCTAACTAATGGGTGAATCTTGTGATGAAGGTGGTCCCTCCCTTATCACAAGATTCCCCTAGAACGGGAAAGTTTAGAAATGAATGATCAAAGCAGTTTTATATTCATCTGTTGAAATATCACATTACAAATTGGAAGTACAGAATGCGTCCCGCTCTCTGAAGTTCTTCAATACATCAAAACTTGGATCTCCCGAATGGTAATTTCCCCTGAATTTAAAGGGAAAATCCCATCGATACAATCATTACAAGGTAGATCTGAATCCTATACTAAATCGGATCTTCATTTCTAAATTAGCATAGGGTGTCCTATTCTCATGCAACTGACTGCTAATACAGGGGATGAACGAGGTATTGTTGTTACAGCTGGTGTAACAGCTTCTTCTTACAGCTGCTGATGCTATTTCAGCATCGCAATTCATGGGTTGTTTCAGCCGCGTGAATTGCGCTCTTGACTGTGTCGGCCTTGACTGCTAACTGTCACGGCTCGTGTTTCAGCAACGTGGCAGTCTCCTCTGTGTTTCAACATCTGTACTTCTGAACTGAGTGGCAGCTCCGTGTTTCAGCATCTGCATCCTCGAACTATGTAGATGTTCCATGTTTCGGCATATGCGTCCTCAGATTGTGTAGCAGCTCCGTGTTTCAGCATCTGCACCCTCGGACTGTGTAGCAGCTTCCGTGTTTCGGCATCGGTTCAACAACGACTTTAGACAGTTCTGTGTTTCRKCATCGKCCTTGAATACAATTCTGCAAATATGGACACTTATGYGCTTCTAATCAATGGTTAGGTCCAAAAGTAATGTAAAGTATTATGCAAAACAGATTAAACATATAGTAATGAGAAAGGACGTTGTATACCTTGGAGTGATCAGATGAAGTGATAATATGGGGCTAAATACAGGTGATCAAGGGTATAATAATGGCAAAAAGGATGGCAAAAAGGGTACTTTGTGTGGTCCTAACATCCACAATGTTCATAAAGAAAAAACAATGGAGGACATGGGTAGTAGAATACCAAGGATCTATGCAGCCCTGGACAACAAGAAAGATAAGTTTCAATCACACATGATTGAAGTTGAAGGTATGATCAATAACCATGGCTTTACTATTTTAATTGATTCGGGGGCTAGTCATAGCTATATAGACCCTAAGTTAGTGGAAATATTTATTTTTCCAAGAAGAAAGAATGGGAAATCTTGGTTGGTACAGCTGGCTACAGGAGTCAAGAGGAAAGTTGTTGAGTTGGTTGAATCATGTCTAGTGGGCATGAATGGACTGTGTACCAAGGAAAATTTGAACATCTTGCCGTTGAGATCATATGACTTCCTGATTGGTATGGATTGGTTGGACCAACACCATGCCATACTAGACTGTCGTAATAAGGAATTTACTTTCCTAGATGAGGAAGGAAATCAGAGAGTAGTCCAAGGAATTCCCATGGAAGTTACTGTCAAATAAATCTTAGAAATATAATTGAAGAAGTGTTACAGGAAGGTCTTCCAGATATTTGCATCTCATATTGAAGAAACAAATAAAGGTAAGGTTTTAAATATTGAAGATCATGCAGTATTAAAGGAGTTTGGGGATTTGTTTGAGGACATTCCAAGACTATCCCCTAAAAGAGATATTGATTTCTCTATAAATATGATGCATGGAGCAGCTTCAGTGTCGAAGAATCCCTATAGAATGAGTACACCAAAGTTGAAAGAACTGCAAGTGAAACTTGAAGAACTTATGAAGAAGGGGTATATACGCCCAAGTGTGTCACCTTGGGGTGCCCCAGTCTTGTTTGTGAAGAAGAAAGATGGGACATTGAGATTGTGCATCGACTTCAGACAGTTGAATAAAGTAACTATAAAGAACAAGTATCCTCTGCCAAGGATTGATGATCTCTTTGATCAATTGAAGGATGCAAAGATATTTTCAAAGATAGATATTAGGTCAGGATATCATCAAGTAAGGATTAAAGAGGAAGATATCAGAAAGACCGCCTTCAAGACAAGGTATGGTCCTTATGAGTTCACAGTGGTGCCATTTGGGTTGTCAAATGCACCAGTTGTTTTTATGTGCTTAATGAATGGTGTTTTCGGGAATATTTAGACAAGTTCATCATTGTTTTTCTGGATGACATTGTTGTATATTCCAAGTCGAAATAAGAGCATGAGAATCATTTGAGGATGGTGTTGCAAGTGCTAAGGGAGAATCAATTGTATGCCAAATTGAGCAAGTGCTCATTTTATCAAAACATAATTCACTATTTGGGGCATATCATATCTGAGGATGGGATAGCAATGGACCCTGAAAAGATAGAATCCATTAGATAATGGCCAACGCCAAAGAATGTGATAGAAGTCATATCCTTCATGGGTCTAACTGGCTATTATAGAAGGTTCATTGCAAGGTTTTCAAGAATAGCTCACCCCATAACTTCCTTGCAAACAAAGGGGAAGAAATTTCAATGGACAGAAGAATGTGAAAAGAGTTTCCAGCAATTGAAGCAAATGTTAACCAGTGCTCCAATTATGAAGATCAAAGATCCAAATGAAGACTTCATTGCATGCACATATGCATGTAAAGAAGGATTGGGTGGAGTACTCAGTCAAAATGGGTTTGTTATATGTTATGAATCAAGGAAGTTGAAAGAGAATGAAAGTCTCTATGCCACTCATGATTTGGAGTTGGCAGCCTGATCTAGGTGGATATCGATGGCCACCCACCTTTTCCAACTAGCTCAAAACAATTTTCTAGCAATTTTAGTAATTTACTATTTTTTGCAGTTTTTCGAGTCCTAAACTTCCGGAGCCATTTTGAGGCCCTAAACGACATTTTTTGGGAAAACGAGGAGCAACATGGAACTAAGTTTGGTGTTGCTCACACAAAAGTTGTACTCCTCAGATAGATATTTTTAATGGTGTTTCAAGCGCCCCAAACAGAGATCGTATGCAAAAGTTACACCCTTGGGAAGTTGACATGTCAACTACCCCCATCGGGGCCTGCAAAACTTTTGGCTTTTCATCTTCCGGGGTTAGGGTTTTGGATTTTCCTTATGTTAAAAAGGCCCTTAGAGAATCATTGTAAAAAAATCATCTTCTCACAGATGTGAGTAGCTGTCACATCTCTTCTCAGAGATAAGCTGCCACCATTCTAGTGAGTCTTTCACTCTGTATGTTACAGTCTTTGTACATTTTCACTCATTAATAGAAAATTGTGTATTACTATATCTCTGTGTTTATGGTTGCATCTCTGATACATTTATGTTATATTATTGGATATCCATGATATCTCTGTGCATTTCTTTATTATATATCCACTCTCATTTCGTGTCAAAAATAATCCGGATCACAGCCATAGTGCACGCCTTGAAGAAGTGGAGGCACAACCTCATGGGAAAGAGGTTTGAATTGAGGAAATACCATAATGGTTTGAAGTATTTGTTTGATCAGCCTAACTTGAATGCTAGGTAGAGTAGATGGTTGGAATTCCTCTATGAGTATGACTTTGATATCAATCACATCAAAGGAAAGGAGAACAAAGTGGCTGACGCATTCAGCAGGAGAGTGCATGAACTGCATGCTACAACCATTAGCATGTATTAGATGGATCTTAAAGGAAGAATTTATGAGGCTGGAAAAGTAGATTTCCAGTACATGGAATTGGTAACAAAATTGTATCAAGGTAAAATGTAGTAGAAGGTTGAGGATTATGAAGTAGGAATTGGTGGAATCCTTCGGTACAGAAACAGAGTCTATGTACCCAATTCTCTGGAATTGAGGAGTGCAATTTTAAAAAAAATGTATAATGTGCCTTATGTAGGATTCCCAGGATATCAGAAAATAGTTCCAGCAGTCAAGAGCCAATATTATTGGCCAGGCAGAAAGAAGGAAATTGTTGAATACATAGCTAAATGCTTAGAATGTCAAAGGGTCAAGACTGAGCATAGACACCCATCTTGATTACTACATCCATTACCCATTTTCGAGTGGAAGTGGGAAGTGGTGACAATGGATTTCATCATAGGATTACCCAAAACAAACAAGCAACATGATTCCATCATGGTGGTGGTGGATAAGCTTATTGAAGCTACCCATTTTATTCCATTGAAAACTACTCACAAGGAAGCTAATGTTGTTGATATCTATCTGAGGGAAGTAGCATGATTGCATGGCATACCCAAGACAATTGTGTCTGACAGAGACTCAAAATTTACCTCAAAGTTTTGGAGAGGGTTATTCAAGGGATTCAGAATGAACCTAAACTTCAACACGGCCTATCATCCTGAGTCTGATGGGAAAACAAAAAGGGTGAACCAAGTGATAGAAGACATTTTAAGGATGTATGTGAAGGAAAAACCATCTAAATGGGAGGATTATCTACACTTGGTAGAATTTTATTACAACAATGGGTATCAAGCATCACTGAAGATGAGACCATTTAAAGCACTTTATGGCAGAAAGCGCAACACCCGAGTAAGTTGGGACAACCTAGTTGATAGGGCAGTGGTTGGGCTAGAGTTTCTCAAGGAAATGGAAGAGAAAATGTTGAAGATTAAGTAGAATTTGAAGGTTTCCCAAGACAAGCAGAAAATTTATGCCGATAAGAATAGAGCCCATAGGGAGTTTAAAGTGGGTGATCATGTTTTCTTGAAAGTAAAAGCCAACAGAAGTTCCCTGAAGCTGGGAAACTGTTCCAAGTTGGAAGACGGATATTGTGGACCATTTGAAATCCTAGAAAGGATTGGACCAGTTGCTTATATTCTTGCATTTCCTGCATCCATGATTGTTCATAATGTATTTCATGTTTCATTTCTCAAGAAGTGTATACCTGATCCTAATCATGTGATTGATTGGAATGTGATTCGGGTGGAGCAAGAAGGCACCTTGCAAGTCCACCTGCTGCGCATATTGGATCGAAAGAGAAAGAAGCTCTGAAATCAAACCATAGGGCTTGTAAAGGTATAGTGGACCTAGTACGGTCCTGAGGAGGTGACATGGGAGCATGAAGATGCTATGCGGGAAGAATACCCACATCTCTTTGAAGATTTTGAAAATCTTACTGATGCTGTGTAAATACGTTGCATTGAGGACAGTGAAAAAATAAGGGGAGGGGATTGTAATATCCCCAAGGATGAGTACCGATTGTATTTATGAATTGTAACATATTTTGTAGGCTGGTGAGCCAAGTAATTATAAGTTTATATGCTTATGTGTTTATTAGGCTGGGGAGCCTAGGTGTTAAAAGCCATGAGCCTGTTTTGTACATGTAAATATTTGTATTATTAATATAAAAACATCGTTCCATGTAGATCGACCATGAAGAAAGAGTATGGGGGACTAAGCTCCAGTAGGTTGGGTAAGGGAGAGGGGGATGAGAGGCTGGAAATAGGGAATAAGCTTAAGATCTTAAGTCCAAGAATAATTTATTATTATTCTAAATGTTGATAGAAGGATATGATTATATCCTAAGTTCCTTTTGGAATAGGGAATGACTTCCAAATGGAAAGGAACGTGCTTCATGAGTGACATGTGTCAGCTCAGGAACATGCAGTTTTAAGTGGGAATTATTATTGTTTGGGGGGGGGGACTCAAGGAGGTTCAGGGACACACAGTTGGCTCTCACGCTATCACCATTCTTGTCATTCTCTGACCAATCGACCACCTTTATCCTAACAAGTTCACTCACGCACTAAGCAAGCACACAATCGACCATTTCTGCCATTGTTGAACCCATGGCCATCGTGAACCTCTGTAACTTGCATGCATTGGTATTTTTTTGAGTCGTACTATGCCTTACCCAATTTCTTTTGTTTCCTTCGCCCCTACCCATTGTCTTAGGAGCTGGATAGAAGAAACAGGTTGTCAAGCCTATGGTTTGCAAAGGCGGGTTCTCAGGCCCGTAGATTGAAGAGGCAGGTTGTCAAGCTTGTGAGAAACTCTCTCCATGTGAGGGAGTGTGCTGAGGAAGTGAATTCTCCTAGAGGGAGTCCAGTAATAGCTACAGAGCTCTGAGTGTTCATGTTCGACCTGTTGCTGAAGCCCTAGAAGGGAGGTGGAGCAGCCGATGAATTGTGTGACAGTGAAGTTGTATACTCTTGTGGTGGGACAAAAATGTGGGGAATAGGAGTCATGAGCAGTGGTCATAAGTGGATCCTGAGAGAATCCTTCTTGTTGAATTGTGTGACATTCCTGTTAGCCTTGCCAAGCCTAGGAATCCCTTTCCCGGTGGATTTTAGTCCCATCTCGGGGGTGACCCACTGTTGAGAGTGATGAGCAGTGTGGCCTAAGGCTGGGAGGTTCGTGGAAGGTCTACACAAAGTTAGTGGTCTTCACAATCCAAAGATAAGTATAAATTATGTTTTTAATGATGTCTATTATGCATGCCTGTGATTCTTACAATGTTATCATGTGTTTTCATTGCATGTATGATTTACAGTCAATTTCGCATGAGTTAGTATAATAGTAGTATATTTTGTTGCCTTTTATTTCATTAGAAATTCATGTAATATATATGTACTCTGGGATTAACAATTAACATGTTATCAAAGCCTAGGAGTCTGTTGGTGGTGTTACATGGCCCGACCTGGTTGGTCGAGGTTGCCACAAATTGGTATTAGAGCTAAGAAAGACATTTTGAGGAGTGGCATTGCCTTGTTGTTTGGTGGCTATGGACGTCACAAATTGGTATCAGAGCTAAGAGAGACATTATGAGGAGTGATGTTGCCCAACCTGTTTGGTGGTTGGGGATGTTACACCTTTCCTTGCCATGCCATGACTTTCCTTTCCTTCACATGCCATGTCATGCCATACCATGCCTTTTCTTGCCTTTCCTTGCCTTACCTTTCCATGAATTTCCTTCACTTTCCTTTCCTTTCATTTCCTTGCCTCTTCTTTATCTTACTTTCCTTACCTTGCCATGCCTTTCCTTCACTTTCCTTACGTTGCCTTACATTACCTTCACCTGCCTTACGTTGCCATGCCTTTCCTTGCCTTGCCTTTCATTTCCTTTAATTGCCTTACCTTGCCATGCCTTTCCTTCACTTGCATTACCTTGCCTTCACTTTCCATGTCATGTCATGCCTTGCTTTTCCATTCCATTGTTGGAGAAATTTCTATTTTCAACACACTAATTTAGTGGAAGTTAACTGACTAGTTTTATTTTAGACTTTCTATTCAGGGCATCACTATTATGCATGCATGCATTCCTAAGGAAAGATAAATGTTTGATTTTTTTTCTTAATTATGTAATTTTCTTTCCTATATATGAGTGTATTCCACTCATTCATTGTATCACAATGATCATCATTGATTAGCTCATTGGAGTAGTGTGAATATATTTTCTCATTCTTCCATATTGAATATCTCATCCTTTCTTGATAAGTTTTGTTTGTACTTACTTTAGCTAGATCTCTTGTGAAGGTTTCGATGAAACATTGTGTTGGCACAAGGCAGACCTAGGGTTCAATGATGAAGAACACACCAACAAAGCCCTAACTACTGGTCCTTTCGGCAACACCTGCGAAGTAGATGAAGTCTCACCCGAGGTAGAGGCGGGGTGGTTGCAGGACTCAAATGTCTACAACCTTAGCTGGGACACAAATATGTGATTATAATGCTTAGTAATCACCTAATACAGATTATCCATCACTATTCAACACTTCGCAGATGGCACATAGCATCACAGTATGTACTTAGATCTAAGGTGATTCGGCACTCAACCACAAAACGATGGCTTAACTTCATTAGATCAAGCACTAAGCATCTTATATATCATACTTAATATTCATTCATAACTCATAAGCACAAATCATAACTATCTAAACACATCAAGGCATACATCGGGTCGAAGCACAAAGCACAACACATAGAGTTACCGTGGTTCACCCCCACCCTAGGGCTATGTCCACAAAGTCTTCTTATTTATTATTTCGATCAGGCAGTTACAACACGAAGCTTCAATAATCCTTACTTCGCACAGGACAGAAGATCTGCGCAGCTCGCTAGATCCTTCTTCCTTGAGCTAAAGCATAGAGCCTTCTGTAATATCTTGCACTTAGCCCCTTACAATATGCATGGAGCACTTACAATCATTACCAACACTTAGCTTACTTACAACTCTTTGATCACATAGATCCAACTTATCACCCCCTACATACTTCGCCTATGCATCTATTTATACATACAAAATTGGGCCTAAGCATGGGTAAACCCACAGGCCAACAGGCCCCCAACACTCACCCGTGACTCATCCCGAGTCACTCAGGTCTGCACAATTCTGCTTCAAAAGCCTCGAGCTTGGCTCGAGCTTCTTCGACCTGCTGTAGTGCAACAACCTCTTGCTCGGTGAATTCTTGGATCACTGCGTTGTTTACCAGCCCTTCCAGGCATTGTTCTGCAGTGATGAAAATTGTTCAAGCTTGGCTCCTTGGCTTTCAATGTCGGTGAATAGTTGGCATGCCTTTTCTTGGATTGGTTGGATTCGTTGAGATACTTCCATCACTTTACTTTGCAGCGTGTGTACCTGTTGCTGGGAGGTGCATTGTTCTATAAACCTCTTCATTCTTTCGACTGGGGTCAAGGCCTTCATTTGTTCTTGTAGTGTCTCTGCATGATACGTTTCTTATTGGAGTTGTACCTCTAATGCGTGCAACTCTGGATTTTCTGTGAGGTTTTCAAGAGTTTGGGCTCTTCTAGTGCACAACTGTTTGTATTCCAAGTCAAAGGTTTTTAATCGGTCGACTGTGTTACGAGAAGTTGCCTCTCTCATATCTATTATTTCTTGAGGATTCTCAGGCACAGTACGAAGTTCAAGATCTGCGATGCGCTACTGAAGTTGTTGGATGACTTCTTCAAGTTGCGCCACCTGCTGTGGAACATGTTCTTCAATCTTTATTTCTATGACCGTCACAGAGCAAAGTTCTTTGTGAACCTTTTCATGTACTTCAAGTTGTTGTTCTAGCAACTGTGTTTTTTTTCTCTATTGGGGTAAGCTTTTCCTGATCTGCCTTACTCTATTGTTCTAGAAATTCATCCTGTACTTGCGTTAAAGCCCGGGTGGCTTGCGCTGTGTCTTCTTGAGCTCGTTGAAGGTGAGCTTCAACTTTATCGGTGATCTGATGTAATTGGGTGGGCTCGTCATCTGTTCTTGCTATTGCAACTGCCAAGAGTGCAGTAGAAGCTTCTCGACTAGAATGGAGTACCTACTTCATTCCTTGAAGTTCGCCCTTGATTCGGCTAAATAGCTCCTCCTACTTCGCTTCTTGTCTTTCTACGATCTCTTGTGAAGCTTCATTCAGTGTAACGGTTAAGAATTCGAAGTCATCTGGTGTGAGGGTAGTCTTAAATGTAGTTTGGGTACCCTTAGCTTTCTTTTAGGACGAGGGATTTGGTGGGGTAGTCTTCCTTTTCTTGGAGGGATCCTCCTCCTCTCTAGGTGGAGTAACCTTGCCTTTATTTTCCTCAACTTCTGTCCCACCTAGCTCTTCACCATCACCTCCTTGCGCAGGTGAGAATGAAGTGGTATTTGTAGATGTGCTATGGATATCTTGAACTTTAGCATCCTTCTTAGTCTTAATCAGTCCAGGTGTATTAAGCATAGCTTCAAATTTCTCCTTGTCGGACATTTCTGCGGGGTTCGCTGAAACAAAGAGGTCTATCGACCATTCTTTGGTAATCTGTTCCAAGTATTCTTCTGTTAACTTATAATAAGATTCAATTTTTTCTTGGTGCTCATAATGCATGGAGTCAGGTATATAAAGTGGTGATCCGCGTTGAACTTCATCAAGGTTCTAAACCTATGAAGTGTGTTTGGGGTGATGCATGGTGTAGACTGGATTTCATTCTTCAATTGGTTGTAATAGGCATGGAAGAAGGCATTGGACTACCACTGTTTGTTCATGTCGTTGGAGTACCATAGCATATAGAAATTTGTGGCCAGTGGTTCGAAGGGTTCGATCTCCGGGAAAGTGGCACCCTCTAGTAGCTCCCAAGTGAGGAAGGCGATTAGTATGAGCAACCAACTGAAGCGGAACTCGTACCCTTGGTATTGCACTTCTCTACAATCAAGCTCTAGCTGGTTTACAAGATATTGTTCCCAGTTCATCTGTAGTCCCTCGATGCACTTCCCTGCGAGGTCAACTACGAATCCGGTCACTTGTGTTGGTCTGTTCTTGTGAACTAGCTTGACCATGATCAACTGACAGACAAAGCGCACTGGGACATTCTGGATAGAGGCTACCTTGTAGCCTCACTTTCCCTTCTCAACATCGCCATAAGTTTCTTTTATCCTTTGCGCTAGTGCTCAGTCTAATGTCTTTCGTAGGTAAAACTCTTGTGGGTCAGGGCCTTGCATACTAAGTCCTATGATCCGATTGATCAAGGTTAGATCCACAGTGACGTGGCAGTCTAGCCATAAGTATCCTCCATGGTAGAAGGACAATAACAACTTGACACATGCATTGAATTCCTGGTGTCTGTCGAAGTGTGGGATCTTCATTACATTAAGGAGTGTGGACTGTGCAATGTTCTAGATCTGTGACTGTTGGAAAATCTTAGAGTTCTTGCCTTTGGTTTGGGTTAAGTACTTATGCGGAGCTAACATGCTATAAGATTTATGATCTCCGAGGTTAAAATCACTAAATTTCAATGCTGCAAGCTTATCCTGGTCAGCACGGATTGTGCGTACTCCTTTCCGAAGGTACGCGGTGATCAAAGCATACTCGAACTCTTAGGGTATGTTTTCATAGTTGATGGAACCTCTTAGAGGGGGTAAGTACATCGATAGAATGCATGGGATAAGCTTGGTATTTGCGATGTCATCCTTGTGCTTAGTTCTTCATTCTGCGGTGGCTCGAGATGTCCCTGCTCAAGCAGTCGATGGGGAGGCATGTACTCCTGTTGTGTATGATTCTTGAATGCCAGTGGACATTCTTCTTTCCAACATGACTCTCTGACTCATTAAGTCAATCAAAAATTCTTCAACTACTTTCTCAGTAGCACTGAGCTCGTCCGACATATAAGCTGGGGTTGACTAGCTCGGGAGTGAAAATGACTTCAGAGACTACAATGAATGGTATGGAAACAAGGTAATGATCACTGAGTGAAGTAATCTCAATTTTCGAGCCCAAATTCTCATTTAGAAAAAAGTATCTTCGGTGTGTGGTGCGACGGACTAAGTAGGGAACTTAGCAATGGTCTCCTTACAACAGATATGAGGCAGCATTAACTGGTTTTTTGTTCATATGGCGTGATCTAACGGTCTAGTGGTGAGCCATAAATTCTTTCCGGCCCATTCAGAGTGGCAGTCGAATGGATATATTGGATTCCAACGGCTATATCGCTTTGCCATGGCGAAGTGACCCATGTCATTGTTCTGATATCTCAGTGAAGTTCACTTCTTGTGATTTTCCTTCTGCAGTGTTCCACCTAGTATTTCTTGTAACTTTTCAATCTTTGCCCTCTTCTTAATTAACTTTCTAGCTTTCTTTCCAGTGAGATTTGTTTCAGTGGTTCTTTTTCCGTTTTGATTCCTAGTTTCCTTGGGTCTAGTTACTTCACATTGTTGAGATTTTGTCTTCAGGTTTAGGTATAACATCTCTTCTTTTTCTGAGATAGAATCTTCGATCTTTTGTGAGTCCTCTGGCGCTCTCATAATTTTGAACTCTGGGTTTCCTGTGTGAGATGTCTTCGATCTGTTCTCCTGTCCTTCAATCATCTGCATGATCTTCCTGGTCATGAAGTCTTTTAACTCTTGTCTCTGTTGTTCTAAAACTTTTTCTTCTTCCTTCTTTCTGGCTTGAGTTCTTTCAATCCACAGATTTCCAAGTAACATAGTAAATGGGGCACTATCCTCAATAAACTT
Organism: Picea engelmannii; assembly: GCA_009831015.1. Taxonomy (NCBI): domain Eukaryota; kingdom Viridiplantae; phylum Streptophyta; class Pinopsida; order Pinales; family Pinaceae; genus Picea; species Picea engelmannii. The sequence continues at coordinate 881,937 of ML781726.1, forward strand.
GATAATCTCAAAATCTTCCTTTGTTGAAGTTCCACTAGCATTCATAGATACTTGAGTGAGCCTTCCACATAGGTTCACCAGTTTTTATTTGAATAACCCTATTTCACTTAGTGAATGGATCATAACAGGTTTTCCTATATCTTCCCAAGTTCTTTCTATCATGACATTCACCTATGTTTCCTCATCCAAAACATAGTCAATGTCGAAGTCTCCCATCCTTACTTCGATGCATTCTTTTTCTTTAAATATTTCTGATAACCTAACATGTCGATGGTCATTCAAGATGTCTTTTATTTGTAGTAGCATCTTTTCTGATTCTTTCTGGGGATCTTCTATATTCTTAGTCTCTGGATCTCCTTCAGGGTTTGCTTGTTCCATATTTAGCTTATTACGTCTATCAATCATTCTAGGGAAATCCAGTACTTCATGGTCCACAGCCTTACAATAGAGGAAACTAGGTTTTCTCCCAGGACATTCTTTGGCAAGATGTCCTGGTCTTCTGCAACTCTAACGAAGAGTTAATCCTCTCTTCCTCCTCAATGATCCCCAATGTTTCTTGTACTGCGTGCTAGGATCATGGTCGTTGGTCTGCAAAAAAATCTTTTTAGGGTACTGCATCCATTTGTTAGTCCAAACATTCTTTCTATGCATAGGTATAACATATCTATCATTATTCTTATCAGATCTATTCATATCAAACTTTCTTTCATCTATTAATGCCCTAGTTTTCCAGCTAGGACAAAATCTATCAAGCATACCTAAATTCATGTTTCAGAAACAAAAATTTCCACTTATCTTACTTCTATATAGCACACATCTTTCAGGTCTAAGATCTTTAGCTATTCTTACCTTTATCAGAGTACAGAGCTTACAGATCTGACCTCTTTCTTGCAGATCTGACCTCTTTTCTCACAGATCTAACCTATTTTCTCGCAGATATGACCTTTCTTTCTTGGCACAAAGCTTCACAGGTCAAGTAGAATGTTGCGTACTAGGGCACAGATCTATGCACAGAGCTTATTTTTCACAATGCTTCTTCTTCTCAGTTCCCAACAATCACAGTTTCAGGTCCCAACAACGGAACCATTTGTTGGCACAAGGCAGACCCAGGGTTCAACATTGAAGAGCGCACCAACAAAGCCCTAACTACGGACCCTTTTGGCAACGCCTGCGAAGCAAATGAAGTCTCACCCGAGGTAGAGGCGGGGTGGTTGCAGGACTCAGATGTCTGCAACCTTAGCTAGGACACAAATTTTTTATTATAATGCTTAGCAATCACCTAATACAGATTATCCATCACTATTCAACACTTTGCAGATGGCACATAGCATCACAGTATGTACTTAGATCTAAGGTGATTCGGCACTCAGCCACAAAACGATGGCTTGACTTCAGCAGATCAATCACTAAGCATCTTATATATCATACTTAATATTCATTCATAACTCATAAGCACAAAGAATAACTATCTAAACATCAAGGCATACACCGGGTTGAAGAACAAATCACAACACACAGAGTTACCATGGTTCACCCCCACCGTGGGGCTATGTCCACAAAGTCTTCTTCTTTATTATTTCATTCAAGCATTTATAGCACAGAGCTTCAATAATCCTTACTTCGCACAAGACAGAAGATCTACGCAGCTCGCTAGATCCTTCTTCCTTGTGCTAAAGCATAGAGCCTTCTACAATATCTTGCACTTAGCCACTTACAATATGCACGGAGCACTTACAATCATTACCAACACTTAGCTTACTTACAACTCTTCGATCACATAGATCCAAATTATCACCCCCTACTTACTTCGCCTATGCATCTATTTATACATACAAAAGTGGGCCTAAGCGTGGGTAAATCCACGGGCCGACATCCATTTCCCATTACATTAACCCAAAAACCCAAAAAAGACCCAAAGTGGGCCGAGATCCTGTGATCTTTGCTTCGCATCATGCTCCATCTTTGATAGGTTGTCGAAGTCCCAAAATGGTCAAATATGACCAAGTATTCCCCAAAACTTGGTCAAGGGCCAACACATTGACATGGTATTAGAGATAAGTTTCTTATATCAAGATATACAAGCCAGAGAATAAGGAAAATCAGAGTTTTGGCAATCAAAATCCATGTAAAACACAGGGTTGCATCCTCTCCCTGTCGAAAGGAGTGACTGTGGCACCCAGACTTATGATTTTTTTCAATTCTAGAATGGACACATCCAGTACACTAGTACAGTGCAACCAGGGTTTCTCCCAATACACTAGAAGAGTGAGACTACTATAGAATTTTCTCTTTGTGTCTTAAGGAAAGGAGTGACCACCTCTTAAAGTGACTTTTTTTTGCAGTGATTTCTCAGTTTTTCACTTGTAGATTGAGAGTAAATTTTAGGGGTTCTTAGACATAGTGGGAGAGATTGGTACGATACCTATTCTACAATAAAACTTGGTGGTAATCCTCATTCCATACAATTGTTTTGATTGGCATCCCAAGGCTGAATTCCAACTCAGAAGGAAAGGACTGTACAATTTGACGATGGGTACAAAAAAATAGCCTACATCAACAATTGAGAAGACCAGATGGGAGAACCGAAAGGATGAGGCCACATGAATTCTTCTTGAATTGATTTCAAATTATTTATGGTTTTATATTGTCACATGAAAGACTCCAAACATGATCTGGACAATCTTGGAAAGTATTTTTGGAAAGCAAAATGAGATGAGAGGTCATATATTTGAGGTAGAGTTGAATACCTTGGATCCTAAAAGTTTTGATAATATACAAGATTCATTTACCAAGTTTAAATATTTTATATTGAGCTTGGAATATTGTGGTATTGATAAGTATACACATGCATACCAAATTATTCTAATAATCTTGGGTAAAATAGGACCAAAATATGTTGTCTATGTCTCCACTTTCCATTCTGACAGATATCTCTTAGGAACAAAGTGGAAGATGCCTACCATGGAGTAGTTCATTGATTCTCTCATACATGAGTAGGAAAAACACATTCATATGGGCCTAATCAAGGATCCCAAAGAACATGCACTCACCATGCATGATGGAAAAGGATCATCCAAACAAAAAGGAAAGGGGAAAACACATCCAGAACCAAAGAAGGAGGGACATTTCAAACCCTTCATTGATTCTTCAGGTTCCAACGACTCTTCAAATTCCAAGAAGAAGAAGAAGGGAAAGTAGTGCACTTACTACAATAAACCAAATCATGAAGAAGCCACATGCATGTAGAAGAAAATCAATATTATGGCATTGGTACTTCAACAAAACAACCTGTTGAGACCAATTCTCGCTTTTGAAATTTCCCTTCATTTTTCTATTTTCCCAACTCCCTTTTCCCATTTCTTTTCCCTCTTCTATACATACCCTCATTCCCCTTTTCTTTTATCCCTTCAATTTCCATTTCTAGTTACTTTGCTTAGTCACATTTCAAAATTTGCGGGTTCGCAGGTTGGCGGACTCATGGGTCTTCACCTCCATCCATGTTCCTATGTCATGATTCCGACCGACCTCCTTGTTATAACATACTTAACCATTTTTGCAATCGTGGGTTCACAGGTTCAAGATTTCATATTCCAAGTTATGCAAACTCCATTTTTCACCTAAAGGCCCATAGTATACATTATGATCGTCAGACTTGTCGCAGTACCGAGCCATTAAGTATTTCATTTCTCCAGTATCCAAGTCCGATCGACTGTTGTGCAATACTTATCCTATTTCGATTATTCACAACCATGGGTTCGCAGGTTCGTAGGTTCACAAAATGCCCCAAATTCAAATTGCTCTTGTCCATCCCTGCCATCTTCGTGCTTTCCCAATATGCATTTAGTATGGTTTAATGATAATAATTGATCATGAAGGCTCCTTAAATATCATCATTAATAAGTGAATGGATTGAGAATATTTTTCATTAATCGCATTAAAGCACGATTTGCCAAAGGTTATATTATGATTATCTCTCCCAAGGGATTCACTTCAAGTTATTATCCAGTTGAAAGAACACTCTCGTCAACCTATGGCCACAATAACTTGACATAATTTCTGTGGTGATACTTTGAATTTTTTTTTCGTGTGGTACAGAGCTTTCAGTGGTCTAGAGCGTATTCATATTATTCATCTCCTCTTGCTCAAAAATAAGTAATTTGGACATCCATAATTTCTCATGTAGTGTGTGTCCCTTAGGTATTAGACTACAAATAATTGGTTGCATGGTGCATTGAGAAGTACATCTCGAGCCAACGAATTATACAACTACAAGATCATTCCCCCATCTCTCTTTCATCGCAAGTATTTCGTAATATGTTGAAGCTCCCTAAGCCAACACTTACCTTCAAAGGAGAGGACTATAGAGAGTTTTTGAAGAAAATGATAATGGGTTGGATCTCTTGCCAGGATATTTGGAGAACCCAACATCTATTCCAGAGGATATAACCAAGATTCAGGTAGATTCTTTCAAAAACCCCTTTTGGGAAATCACTTGGTTGTTTACTAGGTTGACAGGTCAAGAAAACACCACCACCATTTCTCGCATGATTCTTTATATTTTATATTTTAAAGTTAAATACAAAGCTATCTTCGATTGGGGTAAATTGATTTCCATTGAAATCTCCTCCCAATTGTCACATTACAAAAGGGACAATAAATTATTTATGGCTTCTTATTTGTTATTTGTGATAATATATTGTTGTCAGTTTCCAAAACTGACTATCTGTAAGAGGGTAAACTGTGAATTTGATCCAGTTTCCTTCTGGTATCAATCATTGTGGAGACACAATACTTCTTTGCATTTTTATGAAGTTTACAATGATTTCATTTCAGTTTTCAAAGGATTGTTGTTTGGTAAAAATACCCCTAGAATATCAGACCAGGCTAGTAAATTCTTGGAGAAAAAGGGAACGTTAGAGGAGATGGAAAATAACAGTATTATCAAGATCTTATGTTCCAAGGAAAATCTCTCTTTTCTTCCATACCCATGTGTCTGATAAATTGTTTATTACGGAAATAGCAAGGGAATACAATTTTTGGTTGCACGTTTTCCATGAAAAATGGAAAATGCAATTCATCCCATTGCCTTGGAAAATTGGAGACTTTATATTCAAGAATATAAACAAAATTGATGAGTTTGTGAATCACTTCCATAATGTAAATATGAAATATGCTAAAAATATAAAGGGGTTTGACCCTAATAAAATATTTGTGCAACATATGTTGTCAGTACGATTCAACAACTCATTCATTCATACTATTTTGAGTGAAGAAGGAGACAACAACTTAAGTGCTCCTACACACAATGTCGGTGACTTGGAAATGATACTTATTACTAATGAGTTTTAAAAGAAAAAGGGAAAGGGTCATAGTGAGAATGACACCCAGTCTCCATTTGTTACTCCTAAAACCACCACATCTCATAGAAATGCTCCAACGACCTACCCAGCTAGGAAAGTTACCAAAAATAGTTCAAGCAACGGAGGAGAAAATAATCCCCCCTCCGATAAAATCAAGAGCTAACACAATCTCCCTCTGAGAAAGAAGAGGAAGAATGTTGTGCAAGAGGAAGAAGACCATGAAATCAACAACTTCTCTCTTGAATACATGGAACTCGGGGTAGATATCGAGAAAATGTTTCCTATCAATGATCAGCCAGGAAACATGGCCCATCAAAATTCATCATTAGAGATCATTGAGAATGATACTTTCAATGAAGAAGAGTCATTCACTTTCCAAAGCGTTTTCTTTGAAAAGAAATCTAAGAAATTGATTATTGAGAAAGGTGATATGAAAAATAAGAAAGGAAAATCTCATTCAGAGGTTGACCTAAAATATATGTGGCCATCACATATTTCTAAAATTTATAGAGAAATCAGGGATTCTCTCAATGATTCCATTGGTGGTCTAGAAGTGGAAAACACAGAGTTGAAATAAAGGATCAAGGAGATGGAAGACACCTTAATGCCTCTTCCACTTATTTCCAATCCTTTTTCAATAGTCAGACCCACCACAACCAGTGTTAAATTGAAAGGATATTCAGTCCTACTTACATCAGCTAGAAGCTATGTAGAAAGAAATATCAAGAAAAAAATGGCGTTGATCACAGAGACATGGGAAGTTTCGAAAAACATTGTTTCTTTTGGTTTGAGGGCGCATGATTTCCATGAATACTTACAAGATGATCTAAAGAATGAACAAGGATTTTGCATTGATGTTTTATAACCCTTTGGAAACAAAGTCTCTAACATGATGGAACTAAAGAGAAGAGAGGAGGATCTTCCCTCCCCAAGTCGGATAAAACAGTTGAATGCGTGTTGGAAGGAAAACATTAAAAATTAGAATAATATTGTTCAAACATGCAACAAAGCTATACTAAAAAGGGAAGAGATTTTCAAGAGGCTCATAGAGATAGACCTAGCAGCAGGGACTAACAAAGTACAATACCCCAAATTAATTCTCTACTCAATGTTCCTAACAAGGCAACATTTTGACAAATAAGTTGATATTTTTAAAGGGTTATCAATTGAAAATTTCTATGGTATACTCGAATATAATGAAGATGACATAGACAATTGGCTATTGGACTATTCCATGAAGAATCAAGATATTTAGGAAGAGGTACATGGTATTTCCATTGATTTGAGATACTTGGAAAGCGATTTATTCAACATCAAAATCTGGCATGAGATAAACATGGAACAAATTAAAAATCATATTGAAGAATGGTTCAAGAAAGAAATTGAGAAATTGAACAACAAAGGGCAAGAAACAGTTGAGATGGTTCCTTTAACCGTTAATGAAGACCATAAAAGGACAACAACAAGCAAGTGAAGACACGAGAGATCATCACAGTAAGCTTATGTTAATCACATCTTTCTTTGTTTATCAATTCCTTCATCGAGTTACTCCACTTCTTTCACTAGAAAGGTTTAACCAAAGTCTGATAACTTCTCTTTTTCTTCCTTCCTAGTCTTTCCATTCTACTTTCGCCCACCATCCTCCTTCTACGAGATTAATTCTTGTATATATTTGATTTATGGTCCGCGGGAGCCCCAATCACAGTCCTAAGGACAACCACATTTTAAATTTCAAAGAATATGTAATAGACTATATATTTCTTAGAAATTTCAAGAGAGCTATTTCGAGATCAGTTTTGACTGTAATTTGTAACTTTGAGTTTTGAGTATAAAGTATTTGAGATTGATCTATCATTATCTTTATTTGAGATTCCCATGTTCACTCTGTTAAATTTCTCTTATGCATGCAAATCATCTTCTTTTTATTTTTATATGATCAAAAATCTCTAGTTTAACTATGATGTATGTGAGGAATTTTTTTTTATCTTTTTCAAATGTATGAAGCATTTGGTTCCCAGCCATTTCTGGGGAACTTTCTTCAAAACAAAAACAAAACATTTTCTTTCTTATTATTTTCTATTGCAATCTTTATATTTCTTTGATTATCCGACGGACTTCTGCAAAGTCTCATATTCTGAAGATATAAAGCCCCAAAGAAATAGTAAGTTTAAGAGGATTACCACCTCTATAAAAAAGAAGGGAGATTTGTATCCTCGTGAGGTTGTCGTTTCATTCCTAATGGATTCAAGCGTCAAAATGTTTGGCGACCATACTGGGGAATGACCTGAAATTTGGAATCTAGTCTAGCATTTTTGAAAATATATGACTTTTCCCTAGGCTGATTAGCCCCACATGGAAATTGGATTGAATAATCAACGAAACATATTACATCAGTTATATAATATAGTAATAACGATAGCCAATACCCAAGCGAATTAGAAAAGTCCTGGAAGATCTTATTCTGTGAAGAAGAAAGATAAATCCTCTGGAGATAGAGGAGAGACAAGTGACGAGACCAAAGAAACCAAAGGCTATATAGAGTAGCACACGGACAAGGTCAGAATTGAAGCTTGACAAATACAAGGGACCCATTACCAGAAGTAAAAGAAGACAAATCTATATTCTAAGAAGTGGAAATAATATTCCTGGAACGTCTGCAGACATGGGAAAAAGAAATGAACAACCCCGAGAAGAACCACATGAAGAGAGACAAGGACGTGGAAGATATGTTGCAAGAAATCACGGAAACCCAAGATTCGAAAAACAAATAAGGGTAAGAGATTCCCCTCTAAATATCCTAGGTGAGCAACATGACCTCCTTGTTCTCCCTAAGGGTACCTTGAAGGAATTTTCTAGAGACGAAGTAATTGATGCCAAGAGGCACCTTCACTTATTTATTGATGTTTGTGATTTTCATCACGTTGAGTATGACGATGTCATGGTAAGGTTATTTCTTCAAAACTTATTAGGAAGAGCGTATGAATGGTATATGATGTTACCCACTAGATCAATTCTCTTGTTTAATGACCTTGAAGCCATGTTCCTGACTATGTTCTCTCCTCCAATTGCTTATCATACCCTTCTCACCGATTTGACCCAATTTGGGTTGAGGAAGAATGAAAGAATACAAGATTTTAATCTCAGGTTCAATAAAACCTTGAGTAAAATTCCAGAAGATAAAATACCTAATGACCCAGTTATACTCATTTTTTTATAAGAATGTGATGCCCCTAAATGTGAAATATGTTATCATAACATACCAAATGGATACCTTGAAGGAAGCAATGATTAAAACCATTGATATGGAAGAATTTATGATTGAAATGGGTGCCAACATCGACATTATATTGGGAAAAGTACAAAGGAAACTGGGAGGACTAAGTATTGATAATCATGGGGCCTCTAGTTCAAGAAATAAAGAAGAATTCAAGCCACCACGGACCCAAAATTAAACAAATGGAGGGGGATTTTTTAAGGGAACCATACCATATGTGAAGGTAGACCCTTTTGCAGCACAAGAAACCAAGCAAAGAATTGAAATTGCACAAATAAACAGAACTTTCAAGCAAATGCAGAACGAGATAACCAGACTAAGAAGGGGGGATAATTATGTATCAAATCCAAGAATACCAGTCCCAGAGAAAAGAAGGAAACCTCTTCAAGAAAACAGAGTGAGGTTTGAAAACATGGATAATCCGCAAAGACCAAGGGTTCCCAGACAAGCAACCCCCAATGAAGTTGTTCTGGATGATATATATGATGAGAAAATGGTTGAGAAATAGAATTATTACTCACTTGATGAAAGTTACGAAACTGTACAGATGGACGAATGTGAGACGCCCATGTATATAATTAAAGAAGGTGACAACGACCCCAACTCGCAAGAAAACGTCTCCCAGACACGAGCGTTTGTAAATAAATCCAAGAGTAAAAATGATTTGGAAAAAGAAAAAGAAAGTGAGAAAAAGGTGAATGAGAAAGTGACGAATAGCGTTAGGAATAAGAATCAACACCTGACGTAAAATGCCATGCAAATGACATACAATGTTGTGGAGGAATTGAGTAAACTAAGCATAACTCTTCCTTTTACAGAAGTGGTGAAGATTCCCCAACAAAGGGAAAACATTTTGATATTATTGGATGATCTGTCTGAAAAAGTGGAAGTTGTTGTTACAAATATGAAACAAAGCCAGAACAAATCGACCGCCAACTTGAGAGGTACAATTCCTCCCTTTTAAATTTCAATAAAAAATCATGATGTTTCACTTCATAATTTTTTAGTTGATACTGGTGTGACCAATAATATTATGCCACTGGAAGTCATGGAGGCATTGGGAATGAATTGTACCAAATAATATGAGACAGGTGAAATTATATATGTAATTGATTCTAGCCAAGTGCCAACTTATGGAGAAATCAAGTACTTTTATGCTTGGATCACAACGACTCCCCATATTATTACAGTTTTCAATATTATTGTGGTATACCTTCCTCCGACATACAAAGTTGTTTTGGGAATATATTGGTCATCCATGATAGGGGGATACATAATGAATGATGGAAGTTGCATGATGTTGTTGGGCAAAGAAGGAGAAATGATTAAGGTGCCCCATGAGCCCATAAAACCTTTCTCTTTCAAAAAGAAGGATAGTGAATTAATGGAATATTATATAGACACTGGGATTGGAAATTATTCTATCCTAGACATGGAACACATTGAAATATTGGAGCAAATGTGAGATACGGAGAGTGAAGATTATGCATCCACATGCTATTAGACTTGAATTTGCATGTACTAATAATGAGGAAAAATATGAATCTTTGATCCAGTGAATTATTCTTTCACAAGAAATGAAGATAGAACATATAATTGTGAAAGGCGACTCTGATTCGGTAATTAATCAAGTCACCCAGAGGTACAAAATCAATAAGGAAAGACTCAAATTATATTTCAAAAGAGTTAATGAATTAATCGAATCTTTTATCTCTTTCAACATTTCTTTTATCCCAAGAGACAAGAATCAGAAAGAAGATTCATTGGCCTTGGAGGCCTCATTATCAAACCCAAATGATATTCAAAGAAAAACATCTTTTCAAGTAGAAATATTATTCCGATCTTTTGTACTTGATAACCTGGAATATTTGCAACTTTTTGAGAATGATGAACAGTTGGAATTTTTTTTGTTGAATGATGATGATGAGGATGACAATCACATATCTGTTATCTCAAAATATTGTATTCAATATTAGTCTCTTTTTATGAAAGACGATCATGCTAAGAATCTCCTGGAAGAAATTTCACTCTGAAAGGTTCAAGAAACAAGAAAGATTAATACTTGAACTGACAGTTCCCAAAAATATGTCAACTTGGGAGTTAATTGCACGATTGAAGAAGTTAACCAATATGTTGCATTATTTAAAGAATATCTTGATGTATTTGTGTGGACCTATGATGATTTGAAATCTTATGATATAAAATTATTTCAACATATCATTCTATTGTGAGAAGAAGCAAAGTCGATCAAGAAAAAAATAAGGATGATGAACCCCAAATTGAAACCTCTGGTAAAGGTTGAATTGGAGAAATTAAAGAAGGATGGAATAATATATCTCATTAGACATTTTGATTGGATTTCAAACCTTGTGATAGTAAGAAAAAATACCGAGGAAATCCAGATGTGTGTGGATTTCAGGGATTTGAACAAAGCAAGCATAAAGCATAACTATCCTTTAACTAACATGGAGTTTCATCTTCAACAAGTCACGGGATCAGTTGTATGTCCATGTTGGATGGTATTTCTAGATATAATCAAGTCTTGGTTGCTGAGGAAGACAGGGAAAATACAACATTCATAACACCTTGGGAGACATACGCATATGCTAGGATGCCCTTTGGTTTGAAGAATTTGGGAGCCACATTTCAGAGGGCCATGGATCATGAATTTAGTGGGTTGATAGGAAAATTCATGGAGGACTAACAATATGAATTGATGGAACATTCAAAGACAAGGGGTGATCATATTCATCACTTGAGGAAAGTTTTTGACAGATGCAGATTATACAATGTTTCCCTAAACACAAATAAATGTTTATCCGTTGTAACTGAAGGAAAACTATTGGGTCATATTGTGTGCAAGGAAGGGATTTATATATATCCAGAAAGAGTTAAAGAAATAAATGAACTCAACCCCCATCATCTAAGAAAGTGGTTCAATATTTTTTTGGAAAGATCAAATTTGTGTGAAGATTTGTTCCTGACTATGAAAGTATTGTGAACTGATCAATTTTTTGTTGAAAAGGGACCAAAGGTTTGAATGGACAGTAGGTACACAAGAATCTTTCAATAATATAAAAAGAGTGACCACCACAACTCTAGTCCTAATTATCCTAGATTTTCAAAGGGATTTCATCATCTATTCATTCACTACAGAAGCAATTGTTGCATCTATTCTCACTTAGAGGAACACCAAGGGGGGATAAATCCCAATTAGTTTTATGAGAAAAACCCTTCATGATTATGAATTGAGGTATTCAGAACTAGAAAAGAAAGCCCTAATTCTTGTGAAAGAGGTGGCGTACTTTCGAACGTACATACTAAATTCTCATGTTATTGCTTATGTTCCATCCTCACTAGTAAAGATTCTTTTGAATCAACAATTGAGAGAAGGAAAATGGAGTAACTGGTTGTCGAAGATACAAGAATATGATATTGAAATTAAACCTTTAAAGGTTGTGAAAGGACAAGGTTTATGTAATATCATCGAAAATAGCGATTATGTGGATGGAATGATTTCAATTTCAGTAGGAGAACCATTGGTTGATTCAAAATGGTATGGAGACATTGTATTCTACTTGAGGTTCGGGCAATTTTTAGTCACCATGAACCCTAAGGAGCAGAGAACATTGAAGATGAAGTCAATTCAATATGTGTTGATTGCTGATATACTGTTCAGAAAAAATTATGATGGTATATTATTGAGATTTGTTGATGAAAACAAAGCCCAAGAATTAATGAGGGAATTCCATGAAGGAATATGTGGTGTACATTTTACACCTACCGCCACTGCCCATAAGATAACAGGAGTTGAGTTTTATTGGACATCAATTTTTAGAGAATAATATTCCACAACAAGGAAATGTGTATCTTGCCAACAATTTTCATCGAAAATGAAGAGATATGTGATGTCGTTACAACCTATATTTGTAGAACAACCATTCTCTCAGTGGGGACTAGATGTCATCGGGCCAATAAAACTGAAGTGAAGCAAGGGACATATGTATATTCTCACCACTGCAGATTATTTTACAAAGTGGCTAGAAGCAGTGGCATTAAGAAAGGTTGATTCTGAAGAGTTAACTAAGTTCCTCAAAGATAATATTTTATCAATATTCAGTGTACCAAACAAATTTATCATTGATAATGGTTCGATTTTCATTGGTTCAAAATTTACAGAATTTTGTGGAGAATATGGAATTATTATGGGGAAATCATCAAACTATTATCCACAAGGAAATGGTCTTGTAGAATCCACAAATAAGACACTTATTCAGATATTGAAGAAAATTGTTGACAAGAACCAAATAAATTGGTATTTGAAGTTGACTAGCATGTTGTGGGAAAGAAGAACGAATCCAAAAGACATCACTGGGATGTCTCTGTATACATTGGCTTATGGGAAAGAATAAAAAATTCTAGTTAACCTTGAGCTCAATGTTCTAAATTTTGTTGTGAATACATAACTTGCAGAAGAAAGTTCACCTATGCAAAGTAGGATCAACCAGTTGTTGAAGTTGGATGAAGAACGAAGTAAATATCTAGATAGAATTTCTCAGAGACAACAAAGCATCAAGAGATATTTTGACCAGAGTGCAACTATAAAGAATTTTAAGAAGGGAGAACTAGTGTTACTCTTGAACAAATACAAGGAGAAGCCATCGATGCACACAAAGTTCGAACCACTCTATATTGGACCATATATCATCGAAAATATCCTAGATTTTAATTCCTATATGCTCAAAGACATGAAGGGTAAAATATTAATGGTTCCCATCAATGGGAAACATTTGAAAGGTTTCTTCACCTAAAAATTTCTACTTTTCCTGTCCATAAATTGTGTTTTTTTAGTTTGTATATTCTTACCTTTGACTCCATAGCCAAATGGATGGAAGCACCTGGTCATAAAGATTCTGGATTCTTGACAACCCATAGGGGTTTATCATCTCAAAGTTGGAGCCAGTTGTTGAGACCAATTCCCACTTCCAAAATTTCCCTCCCTTTTTCTATTTTCCCAACTCCTTTTTCCATTTCTTTTCCCTCTTCTATACCTACCCTCATTCCCCTTTTCTTTTCTCTCTTCTCTTCTCCCTTTGTAGTTACTTTACTTAGTCATATTTCAAAATTTGTGGGTTCACGGGTTTGTGGACTCATGGTTCTTCACCTCCATCCATGTTCCTATGTCACGAGTCCAACCAACCACCTTGTTATAACATACTTAACCACTTTTTCCATAGTGGGTTCACAGGTTCAACATTTCATCTTCCAAGTTTCGCAAACTCCATTTTGCACCAAAGGCCCGCGAACTACATTATGACCGTTAGAATTATCGCAGTACCAAGCCCCTAAGTATTTGATTTCTCCAGTATCCAATTTTGACTGACCGTTGTGAAATACTTAACATATTTTGAATGTTCAAAACTGCAGGTTTGTGGGTTCACAAAAATCCCCAAATTCAAATTTCTCTTGTCCATCCCCGACATCTTCATGATTTCCCCAATATGCATTTATTATGGCTTAATGTTAATAACGGATCATGCAGGTTCCGTAAATATCATCATTAATAAGCGAAGGGATGGAGAATATTTTTCATTAATTCCATTAAAGAACAATTTGCCAAAGGTTATATTATGATTATTGTTGGACATACCAGCCACACTAAGAGGGGGGGGGGTGAATTAGTGTGTGGGATTTTACAAATTTTTCTCACTTCAAGTTAGCAACCATTTCAAAACATAATATTACACATCATCATTGTAAGATTGCATGTAACCATTCACCAATGACATCCATCAATAATAAAGAGAAATCAATCCATAATCATAATGAACACAAGAGACACCATATGTATGTATAAGATTTTGTATTATGTTTTACATGTGACTACAATCATGGGGTTTTTATCAGCACCAATTGAAGTGAGGAGAACCAACTCCAAGGAGAGCACCAACTCTCAATCAAGACTCGACTTGCTACAAGACTCAACTTGCCTATATAATGCAATCTATCCAACTAGATTTGATATAGTAGTACAACCAATAAAAATACAAGTCAACTAGTTATATAATTTTCTCTAGCTCATAATCAGATATCTACAACAAGTTATCATCACAAGAATTTGCCCATACAACCAAACACTTCATGAACCTCTCTTTATTCACGATGCCATGCAATCAACAAGTTACCTCAACTTGTAATATTCACCACAAGCTCAATTTTCCATTTCTGATTCTGAAATTTCTATATGAGGTACTCCATGTATTGTCATACCTCTACAAATTTCACAGTCTGCAATGCCCCAGAAAAGAACTTATAGCAGAAATTCCAAGCTGACTTGTTTGAAACATATTTTCAGGATTATTCAAGAACCATAACTTCCACAGACCATATCTATGAAAATATTGTGATTCAATGGCTGAAATTTTAACCAAATATAATATGATCGCTTTTTTCCATCTCCTCCAAATTTCATGGTCCGAAATTTCCCATAAAAGAAGTTATAGAAAATATGGAAAACCCTCCTAAATTTTGTCCTATTCTAGATAGTTCACTTGTATAGAATGCCCTGCATGGAATATTTGTTGTATGGATCTGAAATCGATACACAACATATTAAAGACTGTAATATAACCAATACATTTGGTTGTACTGATTTTGGATATGGTATGAAGAAGTTATGCCATTTTTACCTGAAACACATGTTTTAGACTAGTTTCAGGCCTAGCCACAAACCTTGTTTTCCACAGAGTGTAACTCCAAAAATACAATGACACACAAGATGAAATTTGTATCATATTAACTTTGCTAGGTTTTCACAATGGCCTCCATATTCCGTTGTTTGAATCATTGAAGAAAAAAAGTTACCGCACAAATGGTGAGATGACCTATAAATAACATAAGTTAGAAAGCACCATCAAAAGACTTTATCCTCCCTTGAATTTTAACCTTCTTTACTTCACCTTCTCTATGAAATTTGCCTTAGATCTCCTTTGGTTACCTCAGTCACCTATAGATATTCAATATTTTCAATGGATACTAATGGGAGACCCTTTCTCTCTTAATTATACTCTCCAAGTAGCTTCCTATAGAAGTATCCACTGAACAACTTTGTCCACTTAACCACTTTGTCCACTTATCCACTTTGTCCACTTAACCACTTTTTTCCACTAAGACACGTTGTCCACTTAACCCACTTTGTCCACTTAACCACTTTTTCCATTTATCCACTTTGTCCACTTAACCACTTTGTCCACTTGACCACTTTATCCACAAATAGTAAACTCTCCAATTCTCATTGCAACTAATTTATTTTTAATTGTTTTCTTGTTACAACCAATTAACCCATGACTAACCACTTTGACTGGTCAAATTATTCTAGGTTCTTCTAGAATAATTTTACTTCTTTAACCTTCTAGAGGGTTCTAGATAACTCATGAGGGTTCTCCAACTTCACATGACCATAACTCTCTAACCATGAGGGGTTATGTGACATTCCACCTATCATCGGAAATAGCATGACACATACTATCCATATGGAATAATTTATCTTGCAAATTCACTCATATTCATTACATTATTCCTTAATCAAACTTGGGTTCCCTAACCACACTCATGGGCTACCTAACCATTTGGACTTCGCAAAGCGTCTTCCCGTGAGGGATTTCACCATAAGGGGACCACATTGAGAACTTTATCCAAGAACATATTCTCATGAGGGATTTCACCATAACGGGGGCACTTTGGAGCTTATCCATTTGGTTATTCCTATCAACCATGACAAGAAAATAATGACCAACCTTTACATCATCCTATCTATACATCAATCCATGACTATACATCACTATGACACCACTTGAAATATTTTACATCAATTACATATATGCCAACATAGGCCATCAATCGATACATCAATGATACTATGACAAATACATTAACTCATTGAAATCAATCATTTGACATAAATGACAACCTAACGCAACAATCTCCCCCTTTGGCATTGATGGCAATACCAACATTGATGTCAACACCAATCATTGATGGAAACATGTAGACATGGCATTGCTCTTCATCAATAGTCATCTCAATCACATCAATGTGATTATCTCTCCCCCTCTGACATCAATGGCAAAGGGTAGTTCTCTCCTTGGGATTGTTCCCCCTGCCTGAACTCGCCTTGGGGCTGCTCCCATTTTCTGGATTCCTTTTAGATTACACTACATAATCTCTCCCATTTTGAAAAAGGGATATCACTCTGATGTAATGTTGAATAAATATCGCTCATGCTCTCCCTGTGACCATCGTTCCCCTTGGAAACATGTCTTCATGCTCTCTTTCCAAGCATTTATCTCTCTATCCTGCATCTAATGAATCTCTCCTCCTGGAATCATGGGAAGAAGAATGACTCCCCCTGTGGGTATGTATCCTGACACAGGGGCGTGCCACCCAGGCACCTCCGCTCTCACAGGACCTTCTTCTTCTCGGCCTGAAGAACTCAAAGGTTCTTCTATTTCCCTATCGGGAAATCTACACCCACAACAATCTTCCCCCGAGGTCTCCCCTTTACCATCGGGAGATCAACTAAATCTCGTTGTCTCGCGAGTTTAGGACTTAAAACCTCCAACTCTTCCTTTCAAATCTTGCGATACCCGACCTGACGATACAGGTATAGCTCCTTCCTTTACTAGTGCCCTCACCACATGCAACCGTGGGCTAGGCTTAAATGTTAGCGCTTCTCACAACCTCGCAACCTCGCAACCTCGCGACCTCGCGACCTCGCCACCTTGCGATCTCATGACCTCGTGACCTCGCGACCTCGTAGGTTGAATAGTCGAACTTCTACCCTCCTATTCCACGAATTCCCGAGATGCAAGAATTCAACGGAGTGTTGACTCCTATCTCCAAGCAACGTGTGTCCACCCATCGGTCGCACGGTCCCACCTTATGCTCTGCCACGTGTCCACACAAACCTCGGATCCTCGGCACTTTGAGACTCGCGAATCCTAATGCCAATATTTCTGGACTTCTCGCAGAGATATCCCGAGGGCTTCGTGCCACCTGTATTCCACTCGCCGTTTTGTTATGGCCACCTGTCCTCCAACGGTCGAAATCTTGCTTCTCGCAGTATCGCGATCGTCTACAACATGAGAGAATATCCTTACATGCGTCCTCCTCAACGAACGGCTCTGATCTTATGGGGATATCGTGTCTTGCGATATCGCTGTTCTTGCTACACAACTTTTGGGGCTTCAACTCACGAGTCCCCGATACACGATACCACGTGTAGATCCTATGGCTCTGGTGACTCGGAATCAACGACCCTGCCCCTCCTGAGCTTCAAAATCTTCGAACCTTCTCTCCGTAACCTCCTTGCACCTCTGCAATATCTAACGATCCTCGGAACTTCGCGAAATATCTTCAGAATATTTCGACCGTCCGTTCTTCCTTGGGTAATCCACGAAATGAAAAAGAGTATCTCTCCACGAGATTCCTTCGCCTTTTCGCTAACCTGCGATGTTTCTTCCTGACTTCAAGTCACACTTATCTACGGTGATATTCAGCGACTCAAAGGCCTATCCTTCCTGAGCTTTTCTAAATTACTCCAACCTCAATGAGGTTCTTTGCACGCACTCCTTGTGGCAAGCCTGCGAACACTTCAACTGTTCGAGCTTCCTTGACTATGCGTATGCCCGTAGCAGTAGTCCTTCAATACTTCTGCTCATTTTCACGACTGAGGATTTCTCCCTTAGCCTGCGCATTCCTTGCACGGCTCTAGCAACCCACGTTCACTCCTAAGCGAACGAGAACAAGAGTTAACTCTCTGAGCCTTCTGTCAATGCACTCCTTGCGGACGACTTCAACTGCACTCCTTGCAGGAATCCTTGCTCAAGTAGAGAAACAATTGAAACTCATTCCACTTCCTCTCAGATTTCAATCTTGACACATGAAATCATACACACAGCATAATAACAAATGCACAACAGGAAGTAATATTCATAAGCAGAGCATTCAACACACATACACAGAGAATAACACAACAACCATGAATCTGAATCAACTTCTTCTATTAATTCAAGATCTGTACATGGGTGTTTTCTACAACTCTATGCTATTCTCCTATGCTCCAGAGTCCCCTAACTCTTCCTGAACTATATTACAATGATACAAATGAGGGTGTCTATATCCGGTTTCCCTCCTACGCTCTAAAACTGTCTAATCTAAGAATTCAATTCTACCTACCTACATCTACCACTATAAATGCCTCTGTCTATCTCAGACGAGAGCGTATGGCTCGAGGTCTAATTACATTTTTACCAAGGCGCCTAAATTAAATGATCTCATTTATGTTTAGTGCATCAAATTCAAGGGGAAAATTTAAAAATTCAAAAACTTGCGCTGGACGTCTTCCAGCTATCTTCTGCTTCCACGTTGGTTTTTCTTGTTGTGAGGGATGCTCCTGCATCATACTCCCTCGCTTGAAAATTTTCATGGGCTCCTATCCATGAGCTCCTGCACAGTATGTCCATGCTTCCGTATCTCTGCTTTAGTCTCCCAACTGGCATCTTCAAATGGGTGTCCCTTCCACTTGACCAAATATTCAAAATATTCTTTCCTTCTAGTTTTCTTACCCACTCTTTTATTCAGTATATGCTCCATCTGTGGATTCTCTGCAACTGGTGTCTTCTTCTGCCACTGGATCTCTGGTTGATAATCACCTTCTTCTCCTGCTTCATCAGCTTTATATGGATATAAATCTGAAACATTGAATATCGGAGATATTCCAATGTCCTCTGGTAACTCAATTTCATAAGCATTCTGTCCCATTTTCTTCAAGACCTTGCACGGTCCGATTTTCTTCATTTTCAGCTTGTTGTATGTTCCTCTCGGGAACCTTTCCTTCCTCAAATGTGCCAAAACCAGATCACCAACTTCAAACTGAAGTTGTCTCCGATGCTGATCTGCTCTGTGCTTGTACTCCCGACTTGATTTCAACAGTCGTTCCTTCACCTGTCTGTGAAGTTCCTTCATCGCTTCAGCGAATTCTCCTACACTAGCACTGCTAGCATCAGTCTGTTCTGAATCCCTCAGTTCATAAACTCCTCTTGGATGCATTCCATATACAATCTGAAATGGACTTTTTCCTTTGCTCTTGTCTTTTGAGTCATTGTAAGCAAACTCTGCCTGTGGCAATATATTGTCCCAACTGCTATGGTGCTCCGTCACCAAGCTTCTCAACAAGTCTCCCAGACTTCTATTGACCACCTCTGTCTGTCCATCCATTTGAGGATGATAAGCAGAACTAAACATCAAATTAGTCCCCAACTTCTTCCACAATGTTCTCTAGAAATTCCCTATGAACTTGGTATCCCTGTCCGAAACTATGCTTTTTGGCAATCCATGAAGTCGAACAATCTCTTTGAAAAAAAAAATTGCGATGTGAGTCGCATCGCTGGTTTTCTGGCATGGAATGAAATGTGCCATCTTAGAAAACTTGTCAACTACCACAAATATGGAATCAACACCTCTTTGTGTCCTCAACAATCCCAATACAAAATCCATGCTAATTTCATCCCACGGCCTCTCAGGTATGGGCAATGGCTGATAAAAACCCGCATTCTGTTTCCTTCCCTTTGAATGCTAGCAAATCCTACACTTGTCTACAAACCTCTTGACTTCTGACCGCATCCCTGGCCAAAAGTATGACTCGCTCAGTTTTGCAAATGTCTTATCATGGCCAAAATGTCCTTCTAATCCACCATTGTGCTTCTCTTTCAACAAGTTCTCCCTCATGGAGCAATTCAGAATACACAGTTGATTCCCTTTGAACAACAATCCATCCTAGATCATGTACTCTATCCACTGACTTCTGTCTCTGAGAACTGGATTCTCAGCTGCTTCATAAGCTTCCTTGAAATCTGAATCATCTGCATACATGTCCTTAAGATCATCAAAGCCTAACGTCCTGACTTTGAACTCCTGCAACAACAAACACTTACTGCTCAAAGCATCAACAACTTTGTTAGCAGTACCAAAAATATGTTTTATCACAAAAGTGAAATTTTGCATGTATTCAACCCATTTAACATGCCTCTGATTCAACTTTTCTTGTTGAGTCACAAATTGTAATGCATGGTTATCACTATATAAAACAAATTCTTTTGGAATCAAATAGTGTCTCCATTTCTTCAATGCATGTATGATGTCATAGAATTCTTTATCATACATGGAGTACTTTTCTTTTGCCTCATTCAGCTTCTCACTGAAATATGCAATCAATCTGTCTTCCTGACTCAAGACCGCTCCCATGGAAAACTCGCTTGCATCACATTTCACCTGAAATGTCTTTTGAAAATATGGCAACACCAAAAATGGTTGCTCTGTAATCTTTTGTTTCAACAAATTGAAGCTCCTCTCATCCTCTTCAGTCCAGTGAAAAGATTTATGTATTTTCTTCACTGCGTCCATCATTGTTGCACTAATCCCACTGAAATTTCTAATGAATTTTCGGTAGAAACTAGCCAGTCCATGAAAACTCCTCACTTCAAATACATTCCTCAGTGATGGCCAATTCTTGATTACCTACACCTTATCTGGATCCATCCTCAATTCATTTGCAGATATAACAAACCCCAAATAAATGAGTTCTATCTTCATGAATGAGTACTTCTTCATGTTTATCAGCAATTTCTCTTGCTGTAATCTCTTCATCACAATAGCTAAATGCTTCAAATGCTCAGCCTTTGTCTTGCTAAAAACCAATATGTCATCCAGATACACGATGAAAAATTTCTCGATGAAATCCTTCAGGACTTCATTCATCAACCTCATAAAGGTACTTGGTGCATTCGTCAAGCCAAATGGCATGACAAGCCATTCATACAAACCTTCGTTTGTCTTGAATGTTGTTTTCCATTCGTCAACTTCTCTCATACGAATATGATGATATCCACTCTTCAAATCTATCTTTGAAAAAAAAAATTCTCCACTTAAGAAATCCATCAGATCATCCATCCTTGGCAATGGGAATCTATACCTGATAATTATCTTATTAATGGCTCTTGAATCAGTGCACATCCTCCAGCCTCCGTCTTTCTTCGGACTGAGTACTGTTGGAACAACACATGGGCTCAAGCTTTCCCTAACCAAACCTTTGTCCAACGACTCCTGGACCTGTCTTTTAACCTCCTCATTCTCCTGCGGCGTCAATCTGTACGCGGCTTTGTTTGGAAAACTAGCTCCTGGTATGAGGTCTATATGATGACTCACGCTCCTCATCGGTGGCAACGAACGAGGTAATTGATCCACCACAATATCAGCGAACTATTCCAGCAGTTCCTGAACTTCTTCTGGAAAATCATCCACTCTTGTGCTAGTCAGAACAATTCTCGGTTTTCTGACCACAAATAATTGTGGATCCTCCTTCTTCTTAACTTCTATAAGAAGTTCCTTCCCACTCATGAGAAGTACTGTGTTGTTTACCTCTGGCTTCACCTCTTTATCTTCAATTGGACACAACATGTGAGTCCTCCCATTCCTCTTCAGGGTATAGGTGTTCATCCTCCCATCATGAATTACATTTCTATCATATTGCCATGGTCTACCCAACAATAAATGACAGACATCCATAGGAATAACATCACATAAAATCTTATCATTATATCCTCCTATCTTGATGTCAACTAAGCACTGTTTAGTGAAATTTACCTGATGTCCCTTCTGTAGCCATGAAACCTTGTATGGACTCGGGTGATTAGTCGTCTCTAGCTCCAGCTTTTCTACCATCTCGGTTGAAACGAGATTATCTGTGCTTCCACTGTCCACGATGACCTTGCACACTCTATCCTTGGTCTTGCAAGCAGTCCTAAAAATATTGTTCCTCTGTGTTGAGTTCTCCATCTCTTTTTCTAGTGTCAAAAGAACCTTCTGCATCACTAGCGATCTTCCGCCTTCAGCATATTCTGTCTCAACATCTCGCCTCTGTGCCTCGGCGATGTGAGTCTCTCCAATTTATTTCTTTTTCTCTAGACACTCAAATGACCTGTGTCCATTTTTTCCACATGTGAAGCATGTGATTACTCCACCTCTTCCTCTTCCTCTACCTCTGGTACGAGGAAACCTCTTATTTTCAGCATATCCTCCTCTTTATTCAAATTGTTTTCCTCGCTGCGAACTTCCACCTCTCTCTATCTGAGTATGAGGTTTCTTCCAGTCATCCTTGGGCTTCTGGTATTTATCTTGGGCAACTGATTTTCCTTTGGGCTGACTCTTGCCTCGACCCCTTTGACTTTGTTTACGGCTCAGCTTCTCCTCAGCTTTCAGAGCCAATTGGTAAGCATCCTCCACCATTCGAATGGTTGCCATATTTAATTCATCCTGAATTTCATACCTCAGGCCATTCATATACCTGGCCACCTTTTCGTCATTGCTTTCGCGATGACCTGCCCTGATATTCAACCTGTAAAATTCCTCAGTATTCTCCTTCACTATCATCAACTTCTGTCTCAGGTTCTGCATCCTCCTGAACAAAGAAATTTGATAGTCCCTGGGAATGAATTTTGCCTTCATCCTTGCAATCATCCTGTCCCAACTCTTAATCTTCTTCTTGCCTTGGCAACGCTTGTCATCTTGTAGTTCATCCCACCACAAGGCTGCATGTCCTTTTAATCTTGTGATGGCATGTATGACCTTCTTATCATCTTTGATATCTTCATAATTGAAGTAAGTATCTAGAGCTCTAATCCAATCTAGAAGCTCTTCTGCATCCAGATTTCCCTCATAAATTGGAATGTCCATTTTTGTTTTCAAACTCATTCGAGCGATGGCCTTAATTAATCTCTCATTGGCTGCATCTTCCGCTGGGATTTCTTCTTCTTCACCTCCAGCATCACCTTCATCTTCAGATTCACTGATATCTCCTACATCATCTTTGCGCCTTTGTTTTATCTCCATGTCCTCCATTCTGGCATGAATATTTCGCACTTCTTTCTCCATGTCTGGATTCTGCACTTGCCTACCTCTTTCTATCGACATTTCCCTTTCCTCCTCTAGATCGGGTGATTGTCTACCCCTTCTCCTTGGTGGCATGGTGAATTCTCCTTGTCCTCTACTACAGAAAGAAAAGAAGCTTTTCTAAGCTCTGATACCACTTTGACGCAGGGGCACGCCACCCAGGCACGTCCTCTCTCACAGGACCTTCTTCTTCTCGGCCCGAAGAACTCGAAGGTTATTCTATTTCCCTATCGAGAAATCTACACCCACAACAATCTTCCCCCGAGGTCTCCCCTTTAACACTGGGAGATCAGCTAAATCTTGCTGTCTCGCGAGTTCAGGACTTAAAACCTCCAACTCTTCCTTTCAAATCTTGTGATACCTGACTTGACGATACAGGTATAGCTCCTTCCTTTACTAGTGCCCTCACCACATGAAACCGTGGGCTAGGCTTAAATGTTATCACCTCTCACAACCTCGCAACCTCACAACCTCGCCACCTCGCGACCTCGCAGGTTGAACCGTCGAAATTCTACCATCCTATTCCGCGAATTCCCAAGATGCAAGAATTCAATGGAGTGTTGACTCCTATCTCCAAGCAACGTGTGTCCACCCGTCGGCCGCACGGTCCCACCTTATGCTCTGCCACACGTCCACATGAACCTCAGCTCCTCGGAACTTCGCGACTAGCGAATCCTAATGCCAATATTTCTGGACTTCCCGTAGCGAGATCCCGAGGGCTTCGTGCCACCTATATTCCACTCGCCATTTTGTTATGGCCACCTGTCCTCCAACAGTCGGAATCTCGCTTCTCGCAATATCACGATTGTCTGCGAGATGAGAGAATCTCCTTACACGCATCCTCCTCAATGAACGGCTCTGATCTTGTGGGGATATCGCGTCTCACGATATTGCTGTTTTTGCTACACAACTTTTGGGGCTTCAACTCACGAGTCCCCGATACACGATACCAAGTGTAGATCCTATGGCTCCGGTGACTCGGAATCAATCGCCCTGCCCCTCTTGAGCTTCAAACTCTTTGGACCTTCTCTCCGTAACCTCCTTGCACCTCTACAAGATCTAACGATCCTCAGAACTTCTCGAAATCTCTTCAGAAGATTTCGACCGTCCGTTCTTCCTTGGGTAATCCACGAAATGAAAAGGAGTATCTCTCCACGAGATTCCTTCTCCTTTTCGCCAAACTGCAACGTTTCTTCCTGACTTCAAGTCACACTTATCTACGCTGATATTCAACGACTCAGAGGCCTATCCTTCCTGAGCTTTGCTAAATTACTCCAACCTCAACGAGGTTCTTTGCATGCACTCCTTGCGGCAAGCCTGCGAACACTTCAACTATTCGAGCTTCCTTGACTCTGCGTATGCCCGTAGCAGCATTCATTCAATACTTCTACTCAGTTTCACGACTGAGGCTTTCTCCCTTAGCTTGCACACTCCTTGCATGGCTCTAGCAACCCGCGTTCACTCCTAAGCGAACGAGAACAAGAGTTAACTCTCTGAGCCTTCTGTCAATGCACTCCTTGCAGACGACTTCAACTGCACTCCTTGCAGGAATCCTTGCTCAAGTAGAGAAACAATTGAAACTCATTCCACTTCCTCTCAAATTTCAATATCGACACATGAAATCATACACACAACATAATAACAAATGCACAACAGGAAGTAATATTCATAAGCAGAGCATTCAACACACATACACAGAGAATAACACAACAGCCATGAATCTGAATCAACTTCTTCTATTAATTCAAGATCTGTACATGGGTGTTTTCTACAACTCTTTTCTATTCTCCTATGCTATAGAGTCTCCTAACTCTTCCTGAACTATATTACAATGATACAAATGAGGGTGTCTATATCCGGTTTCCCTCCTGCGCTCTAAAACTGTCTAATCTAAGAATTCAATTCTATCTACCTGCATCTACCACTATAAATGCCTCTGTCTATCTCAGACGAGAGCGTATGGCTTGAGGTCTGATTACATTTTTACCAAGGCGCCTAAATTAAATGATCTCATTTATGTTTAGCGCATCAACTTCAAGGGGAAAATTTAAAAATTCAAAAACTTGCGCTGGACGTCTTCCAGCTGTCTTCTGCTTCCACGTTGGGTTTGCTTGTCATGAGGGATGCTCCTGCATCATCTCCCCCTATCTTCTCTGCAATATGAACAATATGCTACCACTACAATATGCTTCTGATGAAAATGTTACTGCTCAACTGGAACATAGATCAACTTCTCAAGAATGATCTTCTCTTTCTACGCCGATCCTTGGACCTGCCCATGCATCAGACTCGTGTCATACCATGCATCATGAAGCAAGATATATGTCCACAATTAATAGAGAATAATGAACAAAACATCAACCATGTACATCATTTTCCATACTGTGTTCCAACCTTGCACAACACCCATGTACATCAACCATGTACATCAATACCATACAATATACCATAAGATATATCAATGGAGTGTATCAACCATATTCCAAGAACATGTTCCAACTGTGTACCAACCATATTCCTATACCAACATGCCAACCATGTGCCTCAAACAAGTGTCATATCACTCATGATATGCCTCTACCATGAACCTGTTGGACAACTGAGAGGGGGGGGTGAATCAGTTGTTACTGTGCTTAAACAATTATGCTTCTTTTAAACTCTTTGCATAAACACTGAGGGACAATAACAATAGTGCAGGGAAGTAAGCAATAGCATATTCATCATCAGTCACACACATGTGATACACAGAGATAGATATTTCCTGAGGAAACCCATAAAGGGTAAAAAACTCTTTTTCTTTATATGATAAGTAATAGTTACATTCTTTACATTATCATACATATGAGCACCAACTCATAATGAGGCTACAACCTTTGTTTTGCAAGCTGCTACTTGCTGAGAGCACCAACTCTCTGTTTTCTCTAGCACCCA
>ML781726.1:913875-929454 GCA_009831015.1 Picea engelmannii
ATTTCCTGAGGAAACCCATAAAGGGTAAAAACCTCTTTTTCTTTATATGATAAGTAATAGTTACATTCTTTACATTATCATACATATGAGCACCAACTCATAATGAGGATACAACCTCTGTTTTCCAAGCTGCTACTTGCTGAGAGCACCAACTCTCTGTTTTCTCTAGCACCCACTAGAAGGAAGCACCAACTCCCTGGTTACTCTAGCACCAACTAGAAGGAAGCACCAACTCCCTGGTTTCTCTAGCACCAACTCCCTGAGTGTTTCCAACACCAACTGGATGGAAGCACCAACTTCCAATCATACAGGCACCAACCTGTATAACAGAGAACAAGAGTTCTCCCTTGCACCACCCTACCACCCTGGTTTCTCTAGCTGCAACCATATGGACGCTACAACTCCCTGTGTTCAAGCACCCACTTGAATCTATGAGGACAACAGTCCTCCCTAGCACCTCCCTTCCACCCTAAAATATAAATCTTTGCTACTGAAACTTATTACAGTGATATGATGGTCAACAATGGCTTACCAGACTCATCACTGTTCTACTGCATTTTGTTGCTCTGTTTGCCTCATTGCCTTTCTGCACACATGACTTGCGTTGTTTGTTCTTCTATTTTTTATGCTCTGTGTGCCATGTCCATTCACTACACAGTTCCTCTTCTATGAAATTCAGCTGCTGCACTCTCCTCCTTCTTCACACATGAATCACTTTCACCAACAACAACCACAACAAACTCCAATAGCAACAACAACCGCTTCTCTTCTTTGTATCGTGTATATATAGCTTCTGTGCATCTTGTGCATGCAATATTTGCCATTCCTCTGCATGCTCATACTGCACCAATCTCCTCCACCTCTCGAGTGCTCTTCCTAATCATCATCGTGACTCTTTAGCTACTCTGGTGGTTCACCCCATGTGTCTATAATCACTAGGTGTTATGCCGAGATTACTTTTTCTCTCTTTCAGTTGAGACTCTTCGTCTTCTCTGTTACAGTCGAGCTCACCCTCTCTGATTCAGCTACAGGCTTCAATGCTCATCCATCTGTCAATCCCTTCTAAGAATAGTCTTCCTTCATTGGATGAATCTTGGAGACTCTTCATCACCTCTGGCGATTACAAAGAGGTCTCTTCGAATTCTCTGGAAGACGCCATCAATGGTTTATGGTATTTTCACTGTGTCATGCATTAGTAGCCCTACGATGTCCTTCAGTTTCATTCATATCCAGAACAACCAACCACACACAGTCTGTCTTATTTTCTTTTATACACACCTCCACGGCGGTTCCACTTCGCATTTCCTTAGGAAAAAGAAAGACAACTGTCCCAGCAAATGAAACACCAACTGATTCGCAATCATGAATCTGTTTCACTAACAGATTCGTAACTGAGAGGTTAACTGTGAGAAATAACAGTAACCTTCCGATCATATTCCAATTTATTTGCGTCGTTGGATGAACTTTATTGACATTGCCTTTAAATCGGGTTTTGGCATTTCGGCAATCCTATGCTGAGTGTCTCCACACTTCCAAATCCTGATCCACAAAACTCTGTAAAGAAGTCGTATCAATGGTCCAAATCACATCTTGATCTGATAGTTGCAATTACGTCGTTATTTCGCATATCGCGGTATTGGAATTCTTGATGTTAACATTCCTTGACATCTCCAACTCTCGATCCTCAAATTCCCGAAATGGACTTGGATTCAATGGTCCATATTCAATCTTGATTCAATGGCTACGATTGAATCGCGAATTCACATATCGTGACTTCGGCATTCTTGTTGCGTTGTTTTCTTGTCTCTCTATGTCGCAATTCACAAAACTCCGATATGGAGTTGGCTCAACGGTCCAGATCTAATCTTGATTCAATGGCTACGATTAAGTTGTGATTTTTCATATTGCGAAATCGGGATTCTTGTTGCATTGTTTCTTTGACATCTCCAACACGCAATCCTCGAAACTTCGACATGGTGTAAGTCTGCTGATGTCACATGTGTTAAATAACTGCCACGTGTCACTCTGATTTGTCACTTACATGTGCTTGGCATGTTTAATTAGTATGACACTTGTCATTACTTGGTTGTGCCATGTGTTCATAGTCAGATCGACGGTCCAGATGTGATCTTGATTTGACAGCTCAGATTACATCGTGATTTTCCATATCGCAAAATCAGGATTTATGTGGATGATATTACTTATCATCTCCAACTCTCGATCCCCAAAACTCTGATAGGGATTCGGATAAATGGTCCACATAACCCCCTGAGATGGACGGTTCTCCTACTTTCGGGATTTTGTGAGCCCTCTACTCCTTGCACTTTAAAGATCGTCCAGGTTCTCCTCTATCCAATGGTGGTCGGACCCTACACTCAGATCTAATGCCTGAGATATATCCTCCTCTTCAGCGTGCTCTTCTTGTCTATATTCAGATATGACGACCCTCATTCTGTCGGGAATTTTGGATGGGATCCAAAGATCAGAAATGATGCACAAACTTTACGGGACTTCATCATGCCTGATCAACAGTTTAGATCAATCCTCGATTTGACGACTGAGGATTGTTGCATTTAGACAATTTTTGCGTTGTTGGTCTTCCTGAATATCACTACGCTGATGATCATCGTTGTTGTACTCAAGCCATCATCATTGTTGTACTTTCCATCAATGAAAAGCATACGCTGTGTGTAAAACATACCCAACATCCTCTGCACTATCTCTTCTGATCTTATCGAGGTTTCTTTGCAGTGTCTTCCCAAAATAATTCTGGTGCCCATCTGTTACATTCTTCCTGTACTCATTACATCTTCATTGTTGTACTTGCCATCAATGACAAGCATATGCTACCTGCTAAAAATTTCCAACAGAACCAAGTGCCACAACCATGTATCTCAACCAAGCATCATAACAAGTGTCTCAACTATATCATCGCATACATCATGTACCAAAGAAAGTGCATCAACCATGAACCAAACCTCAACAAGATGAACCACAATCAATATGTGTTCCCATACATGTATGCCATATCAACCATAAACCATATGCCAATCATACTGCTAGCAAGTGCCTCTAACAATGTACCAAATATGTACCAATCATGCATCAACTATAGATCAATCTATGACTCATCAATGATGTACAACATAACCACCTCATCAACTCATCAACTAAATGTCACAATATGTAGCTCAACCATATGCCAAATGCATGCACCAAAACATCCAACAAACATGCCTCTAACAATACATCATAAGATATGACAATGGAGCTCACATATGTACCAACCATGTACCATGATAGATCTGCCTCAAAAATCATTCACTACAACAAGTAGTAAGTAGCCAATAGTACCTCTAAACATGTACTAATATTTCCCCTCAATAGATCAATGATATTTCTCTAGATAGCATCACATCAACATGAATTGTCCCATAAACAACATGCCATATCATCACTGACATAATCAACATAGTTCCTCAACAGTAAATGTCTCAATCCACACTCTAGTGTTAGCACCATGCATCCAAGATAGAATTTCAAACTCAACCATATGTCATCAACATACATACTCATCAAACAAACATAAGAATATGAAACCTGAAGCAAACCATCTCAGACCCTGCATAAAAAAAGTTATATAATCAAACCATTATGCAACTCATCTGTATACTCCTCTTCTTGAGGATTTTTTTATAGTTACGAAGACTGCTCCATAGACAACTCGTGTATGCATGTGACCTTTTTATAGGTCACCTCGCCTATGTACGTGACTTACCCCATAGTAGCCCACATATGCTCCATAAAATGTCAAGCTTGAGGTTGCCTCATGGATGCCATTTTGTTTTGGTTGTTCAATCTTCTTCATCCACTTCTGATAGTGTCTTGTTCTCTGGGTATTTGTTCTTTCAACTTCCATCCTTTCAACCTTTCCTTCCATCCTATATTCATGTGTTCTTCTTGTCACGATATATGAAACACTCTTCATGGAATATCTTCTTGTGTTTCAACAATCCTGGGATTTGTGGCCAAACCCACTGCAGCTGTAAAATCTCATGGTGTGACAATAAGCAACAATGTGTCCCACTTCATTACATCTCCAACACCTTAGGGTGTTATTAAACCTTCCATTATATTTCCTTGAATAATTTCTGCAATCCAAAGCTTTTTGACCATATTCATTACATGAGTAGCAGTGACCATGAAAAACATTTTCATACCTTTGCATTGGTGTCCACCATGAAGGTGTCTCTCTTCTGAATTTGATTTTAGGTGTAAAGATGGTTTTTTGATGTCTTCGTTCCTTTGTTCTTTCAAATTTTCCTTGCTTTGTGTAGATGGTTTACTTGCAACATTACTTCCACATTTTGAGAATGAAGGACTTACCTCATGCTTATTAGAACTGTTAGCTTCAATATGTATAGCTTCCTTGTTGTATCCAAGACCTGATTTATCATTTGGAGATCTTTGGCTATCTAGGATCTCATCCAAGATTGTTGAATTGTTCATGAACTTGATGTGAGTGTTTGACTTTTCTAATTTCTTTATAAGATCAACAACTTTAGCTTCCAACTTATGGCATGACTCTTCCTTTTCATTTACTTGATTCTTCAATAGTTCCTCTATTATTTTGTCTTCTTCAATTTTGGTCTTAAGATTGACATTAACTTCAAGACTTTTGCTAAACTCATCATCTACCTTATTATTTTATTCTATTTCATTCTTTAGTCTTTTGATATCTTCTTTTTCTTCTAATTGAGTATTTTTACTTTCTTCTTGTTCTTTGAGAATTTGCTTTAGTGCCATGGTATATCTTGGGTACTTTTCTAGGACTTCCTTGGTGTATTTTTCAAGATACTCAAAAGCAATCGAGTAATGTCCTATTTCACTGCTAACATCATCTAACTCAGATAAAACTTTATCTTTAATCTTCAACAAATCTTCCTCTTCATCTATAGGATAATTGTTATCTAATTCTACACAAACTACTTCTATATGTTCTTCTTCACTTGTAGAGAAACATTCAACATCATCACACTTATAATTATTGCAATCAAAGGATTTTTGATATTCTTTACCTTCATTGTTCTTGATGGAATTGTCTTCAGTGTATTCCTTTTTGCCTTGATATGTCTTCTCTAGCTTCAACCATAGATCCTTGGTAGAAGTAGATTGTCCCATGCTTTCTTTGAGAGAACTTGAGAGTCCATTGAAAATGGTCTTGAGAGACAATGCATCATTCTTCTTTTCTTCATTTTGAGCTGCAAAATTTGACTTATTCTTCAAGGGAACTGATCCACCAATAGTTGGTTTCTAAACACCTGCTCCTTTTTCTTTCAGATACCCTTTCATTTCTATTCTCCATGCTGAATAATTTTTCTCATCAAAGATTGTAACTTCATCATCCATTTGTGTGTTCATGGATCTCCTCCTAGATTTTTAAGGCTTATAGTGAAGGCTTTCTCTGATACCAATTGTTGGACACACCAACCACACTAAGAGGGGGGTGGGTGAATTATTGTGTGGGATTTTACAAATTTTTCTCACTTCAAGTTGGCAACCATTTCAAAACATAATATTACACATAATCATTGTGATATTGCATGTAACCATTCACCAATGATATCCATCAATAATAAAGAGCAATCAATCCATAAGCATAATGAACACAAGAGACACCATTTGTATGTGTAATATTTTGTATTATGTTTTACATGTGACTACAATCACACGGTTTTTATTATCACCAACTAAAGTAAAGAACACCAAATCCAAGGAGAGAAACAACTCTCAAGAGAGCACGATCTCTCAAGAAAAACTCGACTTTCTGCAAGACTCAGCTTGCCAATAGAATGAAATCTATCCAACTAGAATTGATCTAGTAGTACAACCAACACAAATACAAGTCAACCAATTATAGAATCGGCTCCAACTCATAATCAGATATCTACAACAAATGATCATCACAAGAATCTACCCATACAACCAAAAACTTCATCAAGCTCCCTTCATTCATGATGGCATGCAATCAACAAGTTAACTCAACTTATAAGATTCACCACAAGCTTGATTTTTTGTTTCTAATTCTAATGTTTCTATCTGAGGTACTCCTACATGTATTGTCATACCTCTACAAATTTCACAGTTTGCAAATCCACAGAAAAGAAGTTGTAGCAGAAATTCCAAGCTAGCTTGTTCGAAACATATTTTCAGGATTATTTAGGAACCCTAACTTCCACAGAGAATATCTTTGAAAATATTGTGATTCAATGTCTTGAATTTTAACTAGAATATAGACATACAACCAAACACTTGATCAACCTCCCTTTATTCACGATGCCATGCAATCAACAAGTTACCTCAACTTGTAAGATTCACCAAAAACTAAATTTTTTGTTTATGATTCTTAGATTTCTATCTGAGGTACTTCGTCATGTATTTTCATACCTATGAAAATTTCACAGTCTGCAAAGCCACAGAAAAGAAGTTATAGTAGAAATTACAAGTTGACTTGTTTGAAACATATTTTTAGGATTATTCAAGAACCCTAACTTCCACAGAGCATATCTTTGAAAATATTGTGATTCAATGGTTGAAATTTCATCCACATATACTATGATCTCTTTTTTCCATCTCCTCCAAATTTCATGGTCTAAAACTTCCTAGAACAAAAGTTATAGAAAATATGGCAAACCCTCATGAATTATGTCCTATTCTAGAGAGCTCACTTGTACAGAATGCTCTGCATGGAATATTTGTTGTATGGATATGAAAATGATACAAAACATACTACAGACTGTATTGTAACCAATAAATTTGGTCGTACTAAATTTGTATCTGGTATGAAGAAGTTATGACGTTTTTACCCGAAACACATGTTTTATAGTAGTTTTAGGACTAGCCACAAACCCTATTTTCCATGGAGTGTAACTCCAAAAATACAATGACCCACAAGATGAAATTTGTATCACAGTTACTTGGCTAGGTTTTCACAATGACCTCCATATTTCACTATTTGATTCATTGTAGAAAAAATGTTATTGTGAAAATGGTGAGATGACCTGTAAATAACATACCTTAGAAAGGACCATCAAAAGACTTTATCCTCCCTTGAATTTTGACCTTCTTTACTTCACCTTCCCTCTAAAATTCTCCTTAGATCTCCTTTGGTTACCTAAGTCACCTGTAGATATTCAATATTCTCAATGGATACTAATGGGAGACCATTTCTCTCTTATTTATAGTCTTTAAGTAGCTTCCTCTAGAAGTATCCACTTAACCACTTTATCCACTTAGCCACTTTGTCGACTTAACCCACTTTGTCGACTTAACCACTTTTTCCATTTAGCCACTTTGTCCACTTAACCAACTTTGTCCACTTAGCCACTTTGTCCACTTAACCACTTTATCCAAAAATAGTAAGCTCTCCAATTCTAGTTGCAACTAATTTATTTTTAATTGTTTTCTTGTTGCAACCACTGAACCCATGACTAACCACTTTGATTGGTCAACTTCTTCTTGGGGCTTCTAGAATAATTTGTCTTCTTTGACTTTCTAGAGGCTTCTAGATAACTCATGAGGGTTCTCCAACTTCACATGGCCATAACTTTCTAACCGTGATGAGTTATGTGGCGTTCCACATATAACCGGAAATGGAATCACATATACTATCCATATGGAATAGTTTATCCTACAAATTCACAGATATTCATTACATTATTTCTTAATCAAACTTGGGTTCCCCAACCACACTCATGGGATACCTAACCATTTGGAATTCACAAAGAATCTACCTGTGAGGGATTTCACCATAAGGGGACCACTTTGAGAAATTGATCCAAGAGAGTCTTCTCGTGAGGGATTTCACCATAAGGGGACCACTTTGGAGATTATCCATTTGGTTATTCCTATCAACCATGACAAGACAATAATCATCTCGTCTATACATCAATCCATGAAAATACATCACTATGACACCACTTGACATCTTTGACATCAATTACATCTATGAAAACATAGGCCATCAATCAATACATCAACAATATTATGAAAAATACACCAACTCTTTGACATCAATGACAACATAATGCAACAATCTCCCCCTTTGGAATTGATGGAAATACCAACATTGATGTCAACAACAATCATTGATGGAAACATGTAGACATGGTATTTATATTCATCAATATTCATCTCAATCACATCAATGTGAATATATCTCCCCCTTTCACATCAATGGAAAAGGGTAGTTCTCTCCTTGGGGTTGTTCCCCTTGCCTGAACTCTCCTTGGGGTTGCTCCCCTTGTCTGGATGCCTTTTAGCTTCTGTTGCATAATATCTCCCCTTTTGAACAAGGGATATCACTATGATGTAATATTGAAGACATATCGCTCATGCTCCCCCTATGACCATGGTTCCCCTTGGAAAAGTGCCTCTTTTCTCTCTTTCCAAGATTTTATCTCTCTATCTTGCATCTGATGAATTTCTCCTCCTGGGATCATGGGAAGACGAATGACTCCCCCTGTGGGTATGTTTCCCCTTATCTTCTCTACAAGATGAACAATATGTTACCACTACAATCTTCGTTTGATACAAATGCTACTACTCAACCGGAACATAGATCAACTGCTCGAGAATGATCTACTCTTCCTATGATGATCCTTGGACCTGTCCATGCATCAAACTTGTGCCATACAATACATCATGAAGAAAAAGATATGTCAACAATGAATAGAGAATCATGAACAAAACATCAACCATGTACATCTTGTGCCATATTGTTTTCCAACCATGCACAACACCCATGTACATCAACCATGTACATCAATACCATACCATATACCAAAAGATATCATCAATAGAGTGTATCAACCATATGCCAAGAACATGTGCAAATTGTGTACCAACCATATGCATATACCAATAAGTCAACCATGTGCCTCGAACAAGTGTCATATCACTCATGATATGCCTCTAACATGAACCAAGTGCCACAACCATGATGCAGGAGCATCTCTCCACATCAGCCATCCAACCAGCCAGCCATGTCAGCGAATTCAAATCATGTGTTGAAGAGAGGCGTAGTCCTCATTTAAAATTTGAATGAATGTAATTAAATTTTTTAGGTTGTTGAGTCGTGAAGACGTTCCTTTGCGCAGGTTGTAGGTAGATAGGCCTTTAATGTTTTGTAAGGCTGAGATCTAGATCCGATTTGCAGACTAGACAACCCTTTCAATGCCATTGAATAGGGTAGGTAGATTGGAGGGAAGAGCTCGAAGAGCCCCCTCAGGTAAAATATCTTTTGCGGTCTCATTTTGTAATAGTTAGAGTATGCACAAGGTAGTTATCATAGAGAAGAGAAGAGAAGAGACGAGACCTTGTTACAGGCCATGCTCAGGAACACCTTGTACTAACAGGCATTTTCCATTTAATACAAACAATAGTTTTTCCTGCATATTTCCTGTGTTGAATGAATGCCTATGGGTGTTCAAATTATGCTGTTAATGTATGTTGTAGTTTTGCATTTGCAGGAGTGTGTTTGGTTTCATGCTTGAGAGGTCTTTGAGGATTCACACCATGAGGGTGTGACAGAACGTTGTGGGTTCTGATAGCCATGCACAGAGGGTGCATTTCTGAATTCTATGGGTTCAGAAAGAGGCGTTCCAGGTGGGCACAGAAGTTGAAATCAACAACTTAGGAGGAAGACCTCAAGGTTGCTGAATACCTTGGAGGCAAGGCTGTATATGAGAAAACATAGTTGCATACAGAATCTCTGAGGAGTTCTGTGAATCTCTACCAAGAGGGCATCAAGCTAGTGAAAGGAGTGCACAGGAAAAGAACTCTGATGTGAGTTCAGATTGAAGTCAGAATCACTAGGGATTCTGAGAGCTTTGCCAAGTGGGCATTGAGAATATGCATAGTGATGCATTAAGAAGAACTATACTACTATGATTTCAGACAAGAGAACTAGAATCACTAAGGATTCTGAGATCTCTTCCAGGTGGGCATTGAGCAGGTGCATAGGGTGCATAGGAGAGGACAGAACTATTGGATGATCCGTGAGAAGATACTCTGCCAGGAGGGCATTGAGTAGATGTGCATATAGGCACAGGAGAAAAGAACTATGTTGGATTCTGTGATTAGTAGAAGAGTCCAAGAAGAAGGATCTTCCCAAGGTTGTTGAACACCCTGAAACTCTCAGCAAAAGGTTGCTTGAGTAGAGGGATAGCTAGGAGGGCATCTAAATTCTCCATCTAAGGGAGAAAGGAAAAAGGGACTTAGTTCCTTAGAGATCTGAGTTCGTGAGTAAGCTTAGAAGGGATAGCACCTCATGCATGCAGAGACTCTGCAAGGAGTGTAGGATTCGTGGAAACCTCTTAAAGTTCCAGAGAAGGTCAAGTTCAGGAGGGCGAGTGCTTTACGGACAAAGTCATAGCTGCAAGGAGTGCAGAGGCTACATAACTCCTTGAAGAGTTTAGAGTTTTCAAAGCTGAGGAGGAGTAGCATTTTTGTACGTGAAAGAGAGACTCAAGGTGAAGACCTCGCAGAGCAAAGAAGACAAAGGTTGAGGCCTTTGTACAATTGAAATTCTTCTAAATATTGGAAAGAAAAGCGCCAGAGCTCGAGAGGAGCAATAACTATCGTTGGATCAGCCGAGAAGATATGGACTGTTGGAGATTTCACGTCCAAGGAGCAATAGGAGAAGCGCATAGGTGAGAGGATCTGAACCATCATATCTTGAGTGAAGAACCCAACAGCCATTGGATCTATCAAGAGTTGCCCATGGTTTAAACCCTTGTAGGCAGAAGCAAAAGTCCCGAAAGGGATAAAGAATATAAGTCATCCGTTGGAGAGGACATGTGTCACGAGATCACCCATATTGAGGATTCATACATCAGAGGCTAGAGGAGGAAGTCTCTTGACTTCGCGAGTGGGGAAGTTGTAAGAAAATCGCAGCCGTCCATTTGAGGAGGACTGGTGGCAGAGATCTAGGGATCTTGCGAACTCGGAGGTTCACAAGGTGAGAGCCCGGGATTTGGGTGTTCTAAGTCGCGAGTGGCGAAGTCGCGAGAGAATCATAGTCATCCATATAAGGAGGATAGGTGGTAGAAATCATGGATTCAGTGAAGTGCCGAGAGCATAGGTTCGTGTGGATACATGGAAGAACCACGCTGTGGGCCCGAAGGATAGACAGGTGGACACACGTCACATTGTGGAAGGAGTAAAAACTCCATTGACTTCTTGGGTCTCAGGGATTTGTGAGATAAAAGCATGGGAGTTCAAACTTTGAACTCACGAAGTGGTGAGAAGCGAGAAGCGCTAGTGTCAATCCTAGCTGGTGGTCATGCACGGAGGGCGCTGTCAAGGGAGGGAGTTATACCTGTCTCGCAATCTTGGATATCATGGGATTGGACAGAAGGAGTCGAGAGCTTCGACTAGCGAACTCGCGAGAGGTGAGTTGTGACAAGTGCCTTTTGAGGTAGGCCTTGGTCATAGCGATGTGGTCGCATGAAGAGAGCGGAGCTCATGCCTAGTGCCATTCACACAGGGGAGCTTCCCACAGGACCTGTGGATCAATTTAGAAAATATTCCAGCAGGGAATCGCAGGAGCCACTTCGGCTCATGAAATAGAGTGAACGATCCTTAAGATCGGGAGGTCATGCAAGGACTCTGTCGAGGCAGAGGTGGCATCTACGTCAGTTTTGGTATCAGAGAGAGAACTGTGTTTGTATATTTCAAGAAGAGGGAGAAGGCAAAGGAAGAAAATAGAGTACTGAAACTCTGTGGTGATTGTTCGTAGGCAGGAAACAATCCAGAAGATAGTTAGCAGGACTGTAGGAAGAGGCTGAAGCACTCAGGTTTGCAGGAGTGAGCAACAGATTTGCCAGGAGGGCAGACAGGGACAACAATATGGCTATTGAAGGTCATAGATTTGCTGGAAGAAAGGACCTAGAGCTGATGAGTGACGTAGAATGTGATAAAGAACTCGCTAAGATGAACACGAGACTAGATGAGCTTGCAATTGAGATGCAACAAAATGCCAAGTCGAGATGGATGCACGAATGGCCCATGAGAAAGGTGAAAGCAAGATGTCTAGTCAAACAAGTGATGGTCATAAGATAGCGTAGGTTGTTAAAAAGGTGTTTGAGGTATGGGGAAAACCTCAATGGACCAGAAAAAGGGGTTCATATATGTGAACCAGAGATTGGGAGAAATCTCGATGAGGATGTTGGAGAATGGAGATCGGCTGAAGATCTCAAGAACTGCCAGGAGGGCAGAAAAGAAATTCCCAATTGCTAGGTGGGTAATGGATTGAGATCACTGCGGGATCTCATAGACTGCCAGGAGGGCAACAAAAGGTTTCTAGTTTTCCAGGTGGGCAAGGGAACAGAGATGGAATCAGTTGATTCCATGGACTGCCAGGAGGGCAACAGGAAAATCCCATATTACCAGGTGGGCAGGGATGAGAAGATGAGTTTGAATCAGCTAGAGCAGCTGACAAAAGAGGAAGATCAAGAGAATCTTCTAATGATCGGGGGAATTGGAATATTCCTACCACTTAACCTAGGGGAGGCATAATTCTGTGTTGTCGATGATGCAGCAGAAGAAAGGCAGCCAGCTGAGACTGTTAGGGAAAACGAATTGGAGCAGGTATCTGAAGTTGCCCAAGAAAAAGAGGAGAATGAGAATT
Source organism: Picea engelmannii (assembly GCA_009831015.1). Classification (NCBI taxonomy): domain Eukaryota; kingdom Viridiplantae; phylum Streptophyta; class Pinopsida; order Pinales; family Pinaceae; genus Picea; species Picea engelmannii. The sequence goes on from ML781726.1 coordinate 926,567, forward strand.
CTAAGGAATGGCTCAACATATTCAGCCAGGAAGATGAGGAAGCTGCAGCACTGAATCTCACAGCAGAAGAAGAAGATGAGCATTCTGAGGAGTGGCTCAAAATTTTCAGCTAGGAAGCTAAAAGGACTGCAACATGGGAGTTTGTAGAAGGAGAAGAAGAAGAGGCAGACATCATTAGCTTTGCTAATCTTTGTGAACAGATTGAATCCCTAGAGATAAGGGTGATAGTGTAGGGCATGCACATCCAATAGGCAAAGTTGGAAGCAGCTGATGAAGCAGACATGGGAGATCATTGCGATCTGCCCGACTACGAATTTTTTTTTTAGATGAGGAGACTGAATGAGCAGAGCCAGCCACTAGAGAAGCTGGATGAAGTGATCGAGGAGATCTGAGAGCTAATGATCAGGTCAACAAGGACTACCAGTGAGGAGCAGTTGAGAAGAAAAGAAGCAACAGCAGTAGCAGCAGGGCGATGGAGCAAATGAACAACTCCAGAAATTTGTATGGGATCCAAGAGGATTTCCATAGCTGAGGGTGGAAGCTCATGAGAAGGAGCTCATGAATTTTGCAGCTGAGGAGTATGATGCAGGAGCATCTCTCCACGTCAGCCAACCACGTCAGCGAATTCAAATCACGTGTTGAAGAGAGGCGCAGTCCTCATTTAAAATTTGAATGAATGTAATTAAATGTTTTAGGCTGTTGAACCATGAAGTCATGCCTTTGCGCAGGTTGTAGGTAGATAGGCCTTTAAGGTTTTGTAATGCTGAGATATAGATCTAATTTGTAGACTAGACAACCCTTTCAATGCCATTGAATAGGGTAGGTAGATTGGAGGGAAGAGCTCGAAGAGCCCCCTCAGGTAAAAGATCTTTTGGGGTCTCATTTTGTAATAGTTAGAGTATGCACAAGGTAGTTAGCATAGAGAAGAGAAGAGAAGAGCCAATACCTTGTTACAGGTCGTGCTCAGAAACACCTTTTACTAACAGGCATTTTCCATTTAATACAAACAACAGTTTTTCTTGCATATTTCCTGTGTTGAATGAATGTCTATGGGTGTTCAAATTATGCTGTGAATGTATGCTGTAGTTTTTCATTTGCGGGAGTGTTTTTGGTTTCATGCTTGAGAGGTCTTTGAGGCTTCACACCATGAGGATGTGATAGAACATTGAGGGTTCTGATAGTCGTGCACAGAGGGTGCATTTCTAAATTCTGTGGGTTTAGACAGAGGCGTGCCAGGTGAGCACAAAAGCTGAATTCAAAAACTCGGGAGGAAGACCTCAAGGTTGTTGAATACCTTGGAGGCAAGGTTGTGTATGAGAAAACATAGTTGCAGACAGAATCTCTGAGGAGTTATGTGAAGCTCTGCCAGGAGGGCATAGAGCTAATGCAAGGAGTGCACAAGAAAAGTACTCTGCTGTGAGTTCAGATTGAAGTCAGAATCACTAAGGATTCTGAGAGCTCTGCCAAGTGGGCATTGAGCATATGCATAGTGATGCATTGAGAATAACTTTGTTGTGAGTTCATATAGGAGAACCATAATCACTAAGGATTCTGAGAGCTCTGTCAGGTGGGCATTGAGCGGGTGCATAGGGTGCATAGGAGAGGACAAAACTACTGGATGATCTGTGAGAAGATACTCTCCCAGGAGGGCATTGAGTAGATGTGCAAATAGGCACACGAGAAAAGAACTCTGTTGGGTTATGTTATTAGTAGAAGAGTCCAAGAAGAAGGATCTTCGCAGGGTTGTTGAACACCTTGAAACTCTTAGCAAAAGGTCGATTGAGCAGAGGGATAGCCAAGAGGGCATCTAAATTCTCCATCTGAGGGAGAAAGGAAAAATGGACTTAGTTCCTTAAAGATCTGAGTTCGTGAATAAGCTTAGAATGGATAGCACCTCATGCATGCAGATACTCTGCAAGGAGTGCAGGAGTGTCGAGAGAATAGGTTTGTGTGGACACGTGGTAGAACCATGCTGTGGGCCTGAAGGATAGACAGGAGGACACATGTCACATTGTGGAAGGAGTCAACACTCCATTGACTTCTCGGGTCTCAGGGATTCGTGAGGTAAAAGCACGAGAGTTCAACCTTCGAACTCACGAAGTGGTGAGAAGTGAGAAGTGCTAGTGTCAAGCCTTGCTAGTGGTCATGCACGGAGGGCGCTGACAAGGGAAGGAGTTATACCTATCTCATGATCTCGGATATTGTGGGATTGGACAGGAGGAGTCGAGAGCTTCGACTCGCAAACTTGCGAGAGGCGAGTTGTGACAAGCGCCTTTCGAGGTAGGCCTTGTTCATAGCGTTGTGGTCGCACAAAGAGGGTGGAGCTCACACCTAGTGCCATTCACATAGGGGAGCTTCCCGAAGGACCTGTGGATCAATTTAGAAAATATTCCAGCAGGGAATCACATTAGTCACTTCGGCTCATGAAATAGAGCGAATGATCCTTAAGACCGGGAGGTCGCGCAGAGACTCTGCTGAGGCAGAGGTGGTGTCTGCGTCAAACCATGTATATCAACAATCAATATATCAACAAAGCATCATAACAAGTGTCTCAACTATATCATCCCATACATCATGCACCAAAGCAAGTGCATCAACCATGCACCAAACCTCAACAAGATGAAATGCAATCAATATGTGTTCAAGGATAAATTCGTGAGTGCGGACACAGACCAATCTCCACAGATCCACCCGGATCTGGAACAAACCGAGACAGAATACTACTCTTTCCCTAGTTCTAAAGTGTTTTAACTTATGCATCCTCCGAGCGATAGTTTAACCCTTTTTCGGTCTCGTTGGATTATTGTACGAAAAAGGCACTGAGAGAGTTCTCTTTTGAGTGTTTTTCCTAACTCTATAATCTTGAAAAACCTTCGAGTTTACTATCT
>ML781726.1:932419-963273 GCA_009831015.1 Picea engelmannii
GATTTTACAATTTTTTCTCACTTCATGTTAGCAAACATTTCAAAACATAATATTGCACATCATCATTGTAAGATTGCATGTAACCATTCACTAATGACATCCATCAATAATAAAGAGCAATCAATCCATAATCACAATGAACACAAGAGACACCATATGAATGTGTAAGCTTTTGTATTATGTTTTACATGTGACTACAATCATGAGGGTTTTATCAGCACCAACAGAAGTAAGGAGCACCAACTCCAAGGAGAGCACCAACTCTCAAGCAAGAATCGGGTTTCCACAAGACTCAACTTGCCGATAGAATGCAATCTATCCAACTAGAATTGATCTAGTAGTACAAAAAACATAAATACAAATCCACCAATTATAGAATCTGCTCCAGCTCATAATCAGAGATCTACAACAAATGTTCATCACAAGAATATGCCAATAAAACCAAACACTTCATCAACCTCCCTTCATTCATGATGCGATGCAATCAACAAGTTACCTCAACTTGTAAGATTCACCACAAGATCAATTTTCTATTTCTGATTCCTAAATTTATATCTGAGGTACTCCTACATGTATTGTCTTACCTCTACAAATTTCAGTCTCCAAAGCCACATAAAAGAAGTTCTAGTAGAAATTCCAAGCTGACTTGTTTGCAACATATTTTCAGGATTATTTAGGAACCCTAACTTCCATAGAGCATATCTCTGAAAATGTTGTGATTCAATGGCTTAAATTTTATCCACGGATACTCTGATTTCTTTTGTCCATCTCTAAATTTCATGGTCTGAAACTTCCTAGAACAAAAGTTATAGAAAATATGGCAAACCCTCTTGAATTATGTCTTATTCTAGAGAGCTCACGTTTACGGAATTCCCTGCATGGAATATTTGTTGTATGGATATGAAAACAATACAAAACATACTACAGATTGTACTATAACCAATACATTTGGTCCTATTGAATTTGGATTTGGTATGAAGAAGTTATGACATTTTTTCCCGAAACACATGTTTTAGACTAGTTTTAGGACTAGCCACAAAACCTATTTTCCATGGAGTGTAACTAGAAAAATACAATGAACCACAAGCTGAAATTTGTATCACCATTACTTGGATAGGTTTTCACAATGGCCTCCAGATTTCACTATCTGAATCATTGTAGAAAAAAAATTATTGTGAAAATGGTGAGATGACCTGTAAATAACATACCTTAGAAAGCACCATCAAAATACTTTATCGTCCCTTGAATTTCGGCCTTCTTTAATTCACCTTCCATCTGAAATTCACCTTAGATATCCTTTGGTTACCTCATTCACCTTTAGACATTTAATATGCTCAATGGATACTAATGGGAGACCATTGCTCTCTTATTTATACTCTCCAAGTAGCTTCCTCTAGAAGTATCCACTTAACCACTTTGTCCACTTAGCCACTTTGTCCACTTAGCCACTTTGTCCACTTAACCACTTTGTCCACTTAACCACTTTTTCCATTTAGCCTTTTTTTCCACTTAACGAACTTTGTCCACTTTGTCCACTTAATCACTTTATCCACAAATAGTAAAATCTCCAATTCTAGTTGCAACTAATTTATTTTTAATTTTTTTCTTGTTGCAACCACTTAACCCATGACTAATCACTTTGACTGGTCAACTTCTTCTAGGGGATTCTAGAATAATTTGAGTTCTTTGACCTTCTAGAGGCTTCTAGATAACTCATGAGGGTTCTCCAACTTCACATGGCCATAACTCTCTAACCATGAGGAGATATGTGGCGTTCCACATATCACCGAAAATGACATGACATATAATATCCATATGGAATAGTTTCTCCTGCAAATTCACTAAAATTCATTACATTATTCCTTAATCAAACTTGGGTTCCCTAACCACACTGCTGGGATATCTAACCATTTTGACTTCACAAAGCGTCTTCCCTTGAGGGCTTTCACCATAAGGGGACCACTTTGAGAACTTTATCCAAGAGTGTCTTACCATTATGGATTTCACCATAAGAAAACCTTTGGAGTTTATCCATTTGGTTATTCCTATCAAACATGAAAAGACAATAATTACCAACCTTTACATCATCCCGTCTATACATCAATCCATGACAATACATCACTATGACACCACTGGAAATCTTTGACATCAATTACATCTATGAAAAAATATGCCATCAATCAATACATCAATGATACTATGACAAATACATCAAATCATTGACATCAATCATTTGACATCAATGACAACATAATGCAAAAATCTCCCCCTTTTGCATTGATGGCAATACCAATCATTTATGGAAACATGTATACATGGAATTGCTCTTCATCAGAATGTGACTATCTCTCCCCCTTTGACATCAATGGAAAAGGTTAGTTCTCTCCTTGGGGATGCTCCCCTTTCCTGGATGCCTTTTAGATTCCGCTGCATAATCTCTCCCCTGTTGAACAAGGGATATCACGCTAATGTAATATTGAAGACATATTTCTCATGCTCCCCCTGTGACCATCGTTCCCCTTGGAAACATGCCTCTGTGCTCTCTCTCCAAGAATTTATGTCTCTATCATGCATATGTTGAATCTCTCCTCCTAGAATCATGGGAAGAAGAATCACTCCCCATGTGGGTATGTCTCCCCCTATCTTCTCTACAAGATGAACAATATGCTACCATTACAATATGATTATGATGCAAATGTTACTTCTCAACCAGAACATAGATCAACTTCTCAAGAATTATTTGTGCTTCCTATGATGATCCTTGGACCTGTATATGCATCAAACTCATGCCATACCATACATAATGAAGAAAAAAATATGTCAACAATGAATAGAGAATATTGAACAAAACATCAACCATGTACATCTTGTTCCATACTGTGTGCCAACCATGCACAACACCCATGTACATCAACCATCTACATTAATACCATACAATATACCATAACATATCATCAATGAAGTGTATCAACCATATGCCAAGAAAATGTGCCAACTATGTACCAACCATATGCCTATACCAACATGCCAACCATGTGCCTCAAACAAGTGTCATATCACTCATGATATGCCTCTACCATGAACCAAGTGCCATAACCATGTATCTCAACCATCAATATATCAACCAAGCATCATAAAAAGTGTCTCAACTATATCATCCCACACATCATGTACCAAATTAAGTGCATCAACCATGCACGAAACCTCAACAAGATGAACTACAATCAATATGTGTTCCCATACATGTATGCCTTATCAACCATAAACCATGTGCCAATCAGATTGCTACAAGTGCCTCTAACAATGTACCAAATATTTACCAATCACACATCAACTATAGATCAAGCTATGACTCATCAATGATGTACAACATAACCACCTCATCAACTCATAAACTACATGTCCCAATATATAGCTCCACCATATGCCAAATGCATGCACCAAGGCATCCAACAAATATGCCTCTAACAATACATCATAAGATATATCAATGGAGCTCACATATGTACCAGCCAAGTACCATGATAGATCTGCCTCAAAAACCATTCCCTACAACAAGTACTAAGTAGCCAATATTACCTCTAAACATGTACTAAGAGTGTCCCTCAATAGATCAATTATATGTCTCTAGCTAACATCACATCAACATGAATTTTCCCATAAACAACATGCCATATCATCACTGACATAACGAGCATTGTTCCTCAATAGTAAATGTCTCAATCCACACTCTAGGGTTAGTACCATGCATCTAGGATAGACTTTCAAAACTCAATCATATGTCATAACCATACATACTCATCAAACACACATAAGAATATGAAACCTGAAGCAAACCATCTCAGACCCTGCAGAGACAAATTTATATAATCAAACCATGTTGCAACTCATTTGTACACTCCTCTTCTTAAGGATTTTTCCACAGGTAAACAACATATTCCACAGAAAACTCGCGTATGTACACGACCTTTATATAGTTCACCTTGCATATGTATGCAACTTCTCCCACAGGAGCCCGCGTATGCTTTAGAAAAAATCAAGCTTGAGCTTGCCTCATGGATGCCATTTTGTTCTGGTTGTTCAGTCTTCTTCATCCACTTCTAAGAGTGCCATGTTCTGTGAGTATTGGTTCTTTCAACTTCCATCCTTTCAGCCTTGTCTTCCTTCCTAGCTTCATGTGTTCTTCTTGTCATGATATATGAAGCTCTCTTCATGGATTGTCTTCTTGTGTTCCAACAATCTTGGGATTTGTGGCCAAACCCATTACAGTTGTAGCATCTCATGGTGTGACAATGAGCAACAATGTGTCCTACTTGATTACATCTCCAAGACCTTAGAGTGTTATGAAACCTTCCATTATATTTCCTTGAATAATGTTTGCAATCCAAAGCTTTGTGACCATATTCATTACATGAGTAGCAGTGACCATGAAAAATAGTTTCATGCCTTTGCATTGGTGTCCACCATGAAGGTGTCTCTCTTCTGAATTTGCTTTGAGGTGTAAAGATGGTTTCTTGATGTCTTCCTTCCTTTGTTATTTTGAAAGTTTCTTTTCTTTGTTTATATGGCTGACGTGCAACATTACTTCCACCTTTTTAGAATCAAGGACTTACCTCATGCTTCTTAGAAATGCTAGCTTCAATATGTATAGCTTCCTTGTTGTATCCAAGACTTGATTTATCATTTGAAGATATTCGGCTATCTAGGATCTCATCCAATATTGTTGAACTATTTATGAACTTGATGTGAGTGTTTGACTTCTCTAATTTATTTCTAATATCAACAACTTCAGCTTCCAACTTATGGCATGACTCTTCTTTTTCATTTACTTGATTCTTCAATAGTTCCTCTATTATTTTGGCTTCTTCAATTTTGGTCTTAAGATTGACATTAACTTCAATACTTTTGCTAAGCTCATCATCCAGCTTATTATTTTCTTCTATTTGATTCTTTAGTCTTTTGATCTCTTCTTCTTTTTGTTCTAATTAATTTTTTTTACTTTCTTCTTGTTCTTTGAGCATTTTCTTTAGTTCCATGGTATATCTTGGGTACTTTTCTAGGAATTCCTTGGTGTATTTTTCAAGATACTCAAAAGCAATTGAGTAATGTCCTATTTGACTGCTAACATCATCTAACTTAGATACAACTTTATCTTTAATCTTCAACAAATATTCCTCTTCATCTATAGGATAACTGTTGTCTGATTCTACACAAACTACTTCTATATTTTCTTCTTCACTTGTATAGAAAAATTCAACATCATCACACTTATAATTATTGCAATCAGAGGATTTTGGAGAGTCTTTACCTTCATTTTTCCTGATGGAATTGTCTTCAGTGTCTTACTTTTTTCCTTGATATGTCTTCTCTAGCTTTAGCCATAGATCCTTGGTGGAAGTACATTGTCCCACGATTTCTTTGAGAGAACTTGAGATTCCATTGAAAATGGTCTTGAGAGCCAATGCATCATTCTTCTTTTCTTCCTTTTGAGTTGTAAATTTTGACTTATTCTTCAAGGGAACTGATCCACCAATAACTAATTTCCAAACACCTTCTCATTTTTCTTTCAAATACCCTTTCATTTCTATTCTCCATGCTGAATAATTTTTCTCATCAAAGAATGGAACTTCATCATCCATTTGTGTGTCCATGGATCTCCTCCAAGATTGTTAAGGCTTATAGTGAAGGCCTTCTTTGATACCAATTGTTGGACACACCAACCACACTAAGAGAGCGGGGGGGGGGTGAATTAGTGTGTGGTATTTTACAAGTTTTTCTCACTTCAAGTTAGAAACCATTTCAAAACACAATATTACACATCATCATTGTAAGATTGCGTGTAACCATTCACTAATGACATCCATCAACAATAAAAAGAAATCAATCCATAAGCACAATGAACACAAGAGACACCATATGTATATGTAATATTTTGTATTATGTTTTAAATGTGACTACAATCACGGGGGTTTTATCAGCACCAACTGAAGTAAGGAGCACCAACTCCAAGGAGAGCACCAAATCTCAAGAGAGCACCAACTATGAAGCAAGACTCGACTTGTCGCAAGATTCAGCTTGCCGATAGAATGCAATCTATCCAACTAGAATATATATAGTAGTAAAACCAACACAAATACAAGTCAAACAATTATCGAATCTGCTCCATCTCTTAATCAGAGATCTACAACAAATTCTCACCACAAGAATCTTCCCATATAAGAAAACACTTCATCAACCTCCCTTCATTCACGATGACATGCAATCAACAAATTACCTCAACTTGTAAGATTCACCACAAGCTCAATTTTCTATTTCTGATTCTGAAAATTCTATATGAGGTACTCCTACATGTATTGTCATACCTCTACAAATTTCACAGTCTGCAAATCCACGGAAAAGAAGTTATAACATAAATTCCAAGTTGACTTGTTTTAAACATATTTTTAGGATTATGCAAGCGCCCTAACTTCCATAGAGAATATCTCTGAAAATGTTGTGATTCAATGGCTTAAATTTTAACCACCAATACTCGTATTTCTTTTTTCCATCTCCAAATTTCATGGTTCAAAACTTCCCATAACAGAAGTTATAGAAAATATGGCAAACCCTCCTAAATTTTGTCCTATTCTAGAGAGATCATTTGTACGGAATGCCCCGCATCGAATATTTTTTAAATGTATCTGAAAATAGTACACAACATAATACATACTGTACTCTAACCAATACATTTGGTTGTACTGAATTTGAATCTGGTATGGAAAAGTTATGACATTTTTACCTGAAACACATGTTTTATACTAGTTTCAGGACTAGCCACAAACCCTATTTCCCACAAAGTGTAACTCCAAAAATACAATGACCCACAAGATGAAATTTGTATCACAGTTACTTGGCTAGGTTTTCACAACGACCTCCCGATGTCTCCATCTGAATCACAATGACTTCCTGATGGTTCTCCAACTTCACATGGCCATAACTCTCTAACCGTGAGGAGTTATGTGACATTCCACATATCACCGGAAATGGCATGACATATAATATCAATATGGAATAGTTTCTCCTGCAAATTCATTGATATTCATTACATTATTCCTTAATCAAACTTGGGTTCACTAACCACACTGCTGGGCTACCTAACCATTTGGACTTCACAAAGCGTCTTCCCACGAGGGCTTTCACCATAAGGGGACTGTTGAGGATTAAAATTGTAACGATGAATTATGACCACAAAGTATTGCTAAATCCCTATTATTTAACTATGCCAATAATATAATACTATTAGGTGGGACCCCCTTGTAGATTAGAGGTGCAAGGATAGACATATTATACATGTTTTTCTATTGTTTTTTATGTTGCCTACACATTCCTACATTTTTTACGATGCAATATTGGTTTCATTTGATATAATAATAGGTGGATGATGCATTTTGTGGAATGTTTTTTGCAATACAAAACAATTTTATGGTTATGAGGAGCATGCTATTTATAGTTGCTATGATTTAACCTTGTCACTAATCCTTGTGATTGATTACCTAGCCACATATATGCAAGAGACATTTTAATGGTAGCATAATCAAAACAAAGAAAAAAACCTATGAAAAAATCCTAAAGTGTAACAAAAGGAAAGAAGTTATATGTTGAGCTATGATAAAGGACTATATGGAAGTTTGAATGGAAAAGTTAAAGGATATTAGTGTTAGTCCTAACTATTATTCTATTGTTGGTTAGTGGACTATGAAAATTTCATTAGATTTGAATGAGACACATATAGCATTTTAATATGTATTGTGGCATGGAGTTATGGCAAGAGTTAACGCGTAAGTGATATTGGGTGGCGCACTATGCAATGGATATCGTTGCATATTTCACGATGTTTTGGCATTGAATACATGGTTTAATTGTTGGTTAATGTGATGATTATTGGGTTGTATTGTACTTCAAATTGAATGGGCCAAGTGATGGAAGCGAATTTCATTTACTGCAAGTCACTCCATACTTCCCCTATCGCCCGTCACCCTAGCATTGTTCCATTGTTGCATTTTTCTCTCTATTGGTTGTGAAGCTCCACATTTTCAGGCTCTTGGAAGAAAGAAGGCTTGACCAACTCGCCATTTAAGCATTTTTCCACAGGTATGATTCTTTTTCTCTCCATCCATGAGGTATTCTTTGTTGTATGAACAAATGATGGCTCAGTGATGCTTGGATTCTGTGTGTTCTTGAGAATTTTGACAGTGTAGATGTGTGTTATGGCCCTCTGTGATGATTGTAAAATGTTATGATTGCAAGCAAAGAGATGAGTATTTTAAGATGTTCATTGGTTGTTTGCTCGGCCAATTAGTATCATAATGAGTCTCTATGGAATAATAAGAGAACGATGGTACAATATGGATTTGTGTTGATGATGGAGGGTTTTGTTCTATGTATTATTGTTAGTTATTTCATTCCCTCATAGTCATGATTGTAACCCTTACCCATTCACAGAGGAATTGCCAACATATGTTGTGTTATTTATTCAAACCCCGAGTCATGGTCGTTGGCCCGTTCTTACTGTCTTTTCACCGAAGTATCCCAAGATCCAATCTTGGTTGGCCCTAACATTAATACATGCATGTATGGTTGTTAATTGATAAAATTTTTATCTGAGCATTCTGTCAAAAGGACGAGTGTGTTCTCACTGGTGTTATTGTCAATTTTTTCGGCTCTTAAGTATTGGATAGAGATGTTATAACTTTGTGTTTTTTTTATAACTACCACTGTTAAATTAACCCTTGTCTCCCCTCTACAAGTGTTAAATGCACAATGTGCATTGGTTATTTTTCCCTACCTGTATTTTCTCTCCTCAGTGGTTAACTATGGTTTCGTTGCCCAGACTTGGAGTAATAAGTAAGATTGTGTGGCTCACTATTGTGTCTTTTTCGAAAGGTAGTTTTTTCCTGTGGTTGATAAGTCTCAGAAGACCTTCAACTCTCTGTGTTGATGTTTAATTGATAAACGAGCTCTTTTTTCTTCTTTGCATTTGATTTTTGATAGAGCTTGATGTAGACTTCATTGTCTTTGCTCACCTCAGGCACCTTCTGGGGCTGTCTAGTATTGGGTATCAGTGAAATGGTTATGGAGGTCTTTAAAACACATGCTCTCTCGCCAAGTTTTTGTCTCGTCCTTGTATAGTAAAATTGTTGGAAAAATAATGAAACAGGCACTTTCATACATTCGAGGGATGTCTTATTTTCATTATGGTTTCACTCACTGTGTTTTTACCAACATGGTATTGATTGCAAATGGAAACACCTGTGTGGTTTTGCTAAGCCCGACCAGGGTTCTGCCAAGTTTAAAAATGATGTTTGTGTGTAGTTTGGTTCTATTCGCTTCATATATTATATTGGAATCATTTCTCATATCACCAATGGTTTTAAAATAAAGTTATACCCACAAAGATAAGGATCGGGGTTTAAGTTTGGTTGTTTGTTGTTTCATTGCAAGACCTTATCGATTGATATGATGAAGTCTTTGTAGAATCAAGCATATTTTGAAGTCTATTCACGTTTGAAAAGAGACCTGTGTATATTTTAATTGGGACCGATTTTTAATTGGTAAACAATGGATGTTGATTGTTATCGAGATGCATTATAGATTATCAGGGATAGATGTCGACCATATTGCTATGCATTTTTTTTTATTATTTTTAAGAGAAAAAAAAAATAAGGGATCAACGCTTTGTTAAACAAGGTTGTTGAATGGAAAGGTTTTTTTTGTTTATAATCTATGATTCCATAGACTGTTATGAATTGAGGAATTATGGGAAATTTAGTTATTGGAACAACAAGCAATTAGGTATACAATCGAAAAATAATGAATGTTGGTGCTATTTGGATTGATTTTAATATAGAGTTATGATTATTGATTATTTAATTTGTTTTATGAACAGTATCCATTAAATTCCCTATCATTCTCTCACTTTTTCTCTCATTACGAATCCCCTCACAATCCCAGATTCACTTTACATGCCTTGTTCTTAAAATTAAATTAAAATTAAATAGAAACTTTGTATTACAACAATTAAAAGATGACACAGAGATGGGTCATAGTTGATATGATTTTGTTATTGTAACATAATTGATTGTTTAATGATTTGTTGAGTAGTAATCATGTTCTTACTCCCTTTCATCTTATCACTTTTTCGCTCAATAAAACCCCCTCAGATATCCCAGAACCCTTATTCACCCCCTACTTATTGACAAGTATTAAATGAATTTTATTGATTGGATTGCATGGGTTTGATGTGATTGTTGAGACAAACTTTGTTTCATATTAAAGAGATGTCATGTATGATTTGTTTAAGAAGCTAGTTGCTAATAAAAACTGCATACAGGATGATCTTCTTCAGCAGAGGAAGCCATGGCTGAAATAACAGGGGAAGAGGGAATTGGAACAGAGGGCCTAGAAGGCCAAGATTCTCAATACATTTTGATGCAGATCCACAAGAGTTAAACCAACTCTTCCAAGTTGTATTTTTCAATTGGATTGGAAAAGGGGTAGTCTAACCTAGGCCATAAAGGCCTCCCTTCCAACCCCAACATGTCCCTCGTATCCCTATTCCCCCTCATGTTTTATTACAAACTAAATTCCCTAAGAATGATAGATGGCAGGAGATTGTTCACCCAACAATCTCCAAACATCGTGGCTGGCCCAATTTGTCTCTACCTACTCCTCCTCCACCAGTTAACTGAAATGTCCAAATTATCCTTACACACTCACCTATATAGTTTTCCCACACAAGCAAAAGACTCAAAACCGAAGCCCACCACATGCATGATAAAGGAAAAGTTGTCGTTGCCCCCTCCTCTCCCTCAAGTGATTCAGCCAAATTTGTTTCATCCTGCATGCACATGAGAGATGATTGTTCTCATGTCATCAGTGAGATCAAGCCTAAAGGATCCACATAACCTAAGGCTAATTCGGGAAAGCCAAAGGGAGACAACAACAACAAAGGGAAAATTGCCTCCCAAAGTGACAAATATGTTTTTTGAGTATATTTTATTATTGATTGTTGAGAACAGTTGATTGCTGAAGTTTTTGGACAACATACTATTTTTGGATATTTTGGATATTATATGTTTGGATATGGTTTAAAATATCATTGATATTTAATTTTCAAATTATGAGAATGTTGATGGGAGCCACAAGGAGGGATGTGTTTGATTGATTGACTAGTTATGTTTATTTTTGTTAAGAAACTAAGGGGAGTCACAAGGGGTCCCATCTACTAGTTATTATTTATTAAAGATCATTATTATTATTATATTAATTCTTCCCCTAAACTAAAAGTTAGTTGAGTTCTAGTTAACTTAACTAAAAAAGGTAGTTGAACTACTTCAACTAATTTGGAATGCTTAAAGACAAAACGAGAAGTCATAACAAGAGGAAAATAGAAGGAGAAAGCATATTAAGGTTTGCTCTTGAATTTTATTGAGATAGTTCAATTTTGATTCATTATTCAATTCATTAAAATCCTAATTCTCATTTATGACAGAAGGGTCCTATTGTAGATAACAAGATTCAAGGATGAATTACATCATTCAGACACTTGTTTTCAGAGGTGTTGATCTATCTTTGATAGTTTGTGTAGACTTGTATGTTTATGAATTAAATTTCATGACTGATATTTGATATTGTGTAGAGTCAAGTGGGAAACAATCTGTGGCAAGCTGATCCAACTTTTAAAGTTCATATTTTTACTTTCTATCAGAAGTCCTTTTGTATGGTTTTCATTAGGGACATTTAAGTTTGACTTTGGTCCAAATACCCTCAGATATTTTTGTAAAGAGAACGATTCTTTTGATTTATTGGAATGAAATAAACTATTTCTATTCTGTCTCATCTGTGTTAATATGTGACTTGGTATTTTTTATTTTGTCTCCACATTTACTTTTGCATCTGTTATATTAAGAAAATTATATATAAAGTTGAATTTAACAACAATCTTCTATTTTTTTAAAAAAATAGCCTAAGTCCTTGCAACTAATACTTGTGGATTAGGAAACAAAATTTGAGGCTATAAATGTAGGGTGATATTCCCGTCTATTTTTCCTTAGCCAAGAAAGATTCGAAAATTCTTGAGTAAGATTATTTCATATCTTTTCCTCAACATTTATTTTTGGCGACCATACTGGGGATATCTTCCATATCTCTCTGGTTGTTTTTTTATGCTTGATTATCATTGAATATATTTATATTTCTGATATTGATTCTTTGACTATTTTGTTTCTTAATTACTGTACCTATTGCAAGGCAGCCCAATATTGAGCCCGATCTTCAAGATCATACCAACATTGCTTTAAACTTGTTTAATACCATATTAGATACCGCTAATACCTGGGTTGAGCTTAATCACTCATGGGACGCAATTGAACAAGACATAAGTGCCCAAGAACATTGGGAAGCTAGGGAAATAAAACTTAGGAATCAACCATAGATTTCTTTTTCCTATAGTTTTGATCTCCTTTTCATGTCCTTAGACCTTCGTAGTTCTAGGAGAAGAAGATTTCTATCACCAAAAATTAATCCTATTATTGAAATAGGAAGAAGGAACGTTGTGTTGTCAACCCAACAAAGTTCTCTAAGGAGAACTTTGTTTGATTCATCTAGTTCACCTTTCTCTCCCTTACCTATGATTCACAAGATGGAATCTAGTGGTGGCTCTGGTGGCACTGGAGGTGCTTCTTCATCTCAGTCTTCAGCTTCAACAGTGATTGGTAGCTTATATAGTCACCAAGTCCCTGTCCAATCTACCTGCACAAACCCCGCCAAATTCATTAAGATGTATGGGATTCTTCAGTTTGAAGAAGATACTACAACTACCCCATGGAATGTTTCCTCCCCTCTTAACCTAACACCTGCTACTCGTTCACTTCATAAATTCAAAGAGCATCTCCCTAGGTTTTCATGGAATAACATTGTCATTATGAATGAACACTTAGTGGAATTTTCTAATGCATGTCACAACATAGGAGCCAATGAAAACGATACTTGTATGCGCTTATTTGTGAATTATCTTGAAGGGAAGGTTGTGGCCGATTTCATTGATCTCCCTCCTAAGATTTTATCTACTTGGAGGAGTTAGTTTATTGGTTCAAATATACCCATGGGAAATCCAAAATCCCATGAAAGAAGTTATGGGAGTATAATAACATCGCTTATAAGGATGGTGAGACTATTAAGTACAAAAGCTTGTGTTTCACCAAATTATACAACCAAATCCCTGAACTCATTCACCCTCAGAACCAAGCCATGTTCATGCATTATTATAATGCATTACCTTCCCCCTATCTTCATAGTCTTGAGTAAAAATCCATTGATAACCTTGGTTCCGCTCTGCACACTTGTCTAGAGTATGAAGAATAGCTTGAAAGAAAAAATACTCCTAAGGGAGACTCAGTTAAAAATACATACATGTCCTCCCTCTTACAGCTTGTACAAGACATGAATAATCGAATGATAGTGTTGGAATATTGGTTGTTGTCATTAATGTCAACCCTAGTCATTGGTTTTGGACTGCAAGACTGATGAAGGTATTTGGACATGAAGGGAAATGCACATGTAGATAAAACACCCATGGATGGATAGTATACATCATGTTGTTTCCAATGGTACATGTCACGTCACGTGGATCCTCATGGTTGAGGAGAAATGAATTTTTGAAGATGACAAAGTGAATTGAAGAAGGAAGTACATGTAGGCCCTGAAGATAATTAAAGAAAAGAATTACAAAATAAGAAAATGTTAGGTCGGCCCTAATGTTAAAAGGAAGTAACATAAATGGTATAAATAAATATCATTATACATTCATTTTTCACACAATTCAAATTTCAAAGGAAATCAGAAGTAAAGAAGGTTGGATTTCAAGGGAGGATGAAGTCTTTTGGTGATGTGTTCTAAGGTATGTTATTTCCAGGTCATCTTACCATTTTCGCTATAACTTTGTTGATAGAATTATTAAGATGGTGAAATTGCTATGTTATTGAGAAGACATATCAAGGTACATCTGGTAAAATTTTAAGATCTTGATTCTCTATAATTATGGAGATACACTCTGTGGAACATAGGGTTTTTGACCAGTCCTGAAGCTAGTCAATAAACAAGTGTTCTGGGTAAAAAAATCATAACGTCTTCATAGAGAATCCAAATGAAGTGGGACCAATTTCATTGGAAATATTACTAATTGTAGTTTATTTTGTGCAAGTTTCAAAATTGGATGTTAAATATTGAACATGGGGCATTTTGTACAAGTTCACTCTCCTGAATAAACCATAATTGAATAATGTCTACCATTCTTTCTATAACTTCTTTTTGGGGAGGATTCAAGGAGTGAAACTTGGAGGAGTTTCAGAGAATAAATTGAGTAATAATATCTATAGGATCAGAGTATTCCAATAATTGAATAATTACAAAAGTTGAAGAAGTATCGGGAAGCATTATTGGGCTCTATGTGATGGTTAGTTGATAGTGATGATTTAATGTAAAGTTTTATTATCTCTCATATATTCTTGGGTGGAAGGAAGGGGAAAGGATGGAGAGTTCAACCCTCTCTTGATATTGGAGGATTGTATCTTCCTCTTGGAGGTTTATCCCTCCCTTTATATTTGGAAGTTGTAGCTACCTTTGGAAGTCATTACTTCCCTTGACCAATAACTATTGATTATTTCTTACATATTGTGCATGGTGTATTGTGGTGTATTGATGTAACTCTTATAATATTGTTCATTTATCATTGGATATAATTGAATGGTTTAAGTATAAGTTGAAAAATTATTTAAATTGTACTTGATACTGATTCACCCCCCTCTCAGTATCAACATATAGCATATGAGCATAAAGGAAATGTTCCCTCTCTTACCCCTGGAGATTCATCTTCTTCTAAACCCCCTTTTAGAAATCCAAATGAAACTAATTTTCATCCTAAAACTATCATGCCTCATAGTTGGTGTGACTTTTGCAAAGAAAACCATGAGGAAAGTACATGTGAGGTAAAGAAGAGTGCCATATATAAAATATTTGGTAAGAGACCTGAAACTACAATTGTTGTCCTAGAATTTGTAGAGCTAGAAGATTTCATGATCATAAATACTAGGAATAAATCCTATGCTCCCAAAAGAAAATATGATCCTCCTTGCACTTCTTCTAGCCAAAGCTCATCTTCACTAGCTGCTACTGTTCAGGTTCCTAAGGATCCTGACAATTAAGTAACTACCTCCCCTCTTCCCTCTTCCAAATACAACATTCTAAATGAGTTGGCCAACATCAAAGCAGATGCAACCCTCCTGGACATGGTTTTCATCCATGAACAACAGAAGCATCTAAAATATTTCATGGAAGGAAAATATTCCATTGTATCCAACCTCTCTAAAGAGGTAGATGAAGAGGATTAATCTGTAAATAAAGTAGGTGTACATATCTTTAGGCACCCTATAAAAAAACCCTCGTTTTATATTTCTATAAATATTATGGATAATATTTCCCATTGTTGCCTCATTGACGGCGATTCGGGCCTCAGTGTAATGTCTAATATTATTATGGAATAGCTAGGCTTGTCTTGTACAAATGAAAACACTAGAAGCATGCTCTCTTATAATAGTCTACAGCAAATGACCATAGGTGAAATCAAGGACATGACCTTGGTTTTGTGCGCGCACCCTGAAATAAGGACAACCCTTAATATTCAGGTAATTGATATGCCAGTAAGTAATTACTTGATCATATTAAGAAGAGATTGGAAATATTTGACAGGTGGATACCTCTCACTTGACGGGATACACTTATCTGTTCCTCAGAATGGTAAAAACATCATATAGTCCTAAGAGAGGGGAGAATTTCACCGTACATAGAAAGTGTCCCATAGCCTAATATGAATTATATCAAGGAGGACCTAGCAGTGTATTCCATCTTTATCGATGAGGACAACACTACCTTGGAACAAATCGTCTTAGATGACGGGATGTGGCATATGCACTTTGATGGTTCATGCTCTAATGAAGGAAATGGAGCTGGTATTATATCGTACTCTCGTGTGGGTAAAATTCATAACTTTTACTATAGGTTAGAGTTTTATTGCACAAACAATGTCACTAAATTTGAAGCATTACTGTTAAGCATTGAAAATGCCTATAATATGGGTTGTGGTCACCTTACAGTTTTTGGGGATTCTAAGTTTGTTGTAAACCTTGTACGTAAGATATACTCTCCTAGAAACAAGTTAATGAAATGCTACTCCCAGACTGTTTGGGAACTTATCTTGAACTTACTATCTTTCAACATCACTCATGTTAAAAGGGATTTAAACTCAATGGCTGATCGGTTAGCTGTTTTTACAGCCTCTCCTACTCGGTAACTTCTGCCACAAACACCTAATTGTACCTTTCAATCTCTGTATCGTCCACACATCCCTGACAATATAGATTCATGGCAAGTCTTCCCTAGTGATGAGAGAATTTGTGCTTTCATTCAAAATGAACCTTATAAGCCTAAGGAAATTATATCAATGGAAGATAACAAAATTCCTAAAGGCTTGACTCCTCTGGAAATTTCATTTTCATCGAGTGATGTAGGAAACAGAGAGAAAAATACAGAAGAGGAGTCGAAAATGAAAGTGGGTGAAACCATTTCCTTGAACATTGGAACACCCGAGTCTCTAAAGAATGTTAAAATAGGTGCCCAATGTTCTGATGAATAAAAATTTAAGTTTTTTAGGCTGCTTGGTGAATTTCAAGATGTTTTTGCTTGTTCTTATGAGGATCTTTGTGGTTTTTATCCTGTTCTTATACAACATTCCATTCCTATAAAGGAGGGAGTAAAACCATTTAGGCAAAAACAAAGGCCCATTAACCCTGCACTAGAATAAACCATTCGAAAGGAGTTGGAAAAACTCTTGAAGGCTGGGATCATTTTCCTGGTTAAGTATTATGAGTGGGTTTCCAATCTAGTTCTCGTTCAGAAAACAACTGATCAAATCAGATTATGCGTAGATTTTCATGCATTGAATCGGGCTAGTATAAATGATAACTTTCCTCTCCCTAATATGGAAATTATTTTGCAACAAGTTGAGGGGCACCGATGATGTCCTTACTTGACGGTTTTTCTGGTTACAATCAAATCAAGGTAAAAAGGGTATATAAATATAAAACCACTTTTATTACTCGTTGGGGAACCTTTTCTTATGAATGTATGCCTTTTGTCTTATATAATGCAGGTGATCCAAGTGGATATCGGTGGCCTCCCACCTTTTCCAACTAGCTCAAAACAGTTTTTTGGCAATTTTGACATTTTACTATTTTTAGTAGTTTTAACTTCCGGGGCCATTTTGAGGGTCTAAATGAAGGTTTTTCAGGATAGACCCAACTCAATGCTAGCCTACGGCATGATTGAGGCCCCAAAATGAATCTCCTCGGAGATATATTTCCAACGGGCTATCACACGCCTAAAATGGAGATCATATGCAAAAGTTATGACCCTGGGAAGTTAATGTACTAACTTACCCAAACGGGGCTCACATGACTTTTCGCGCTTCATCTCCTAGGGTTAGGTTTTTGAATGTCTATGGTTTTTGGAATTCCTGTTTATTGTAAAAAGGATTTCAGAGCCTCATTGTAATGATCTTCTTGCGAATGAGTGTAGCCATCACATCTCTTCTCAGAGATAAGCCGCCACCACTCCAACAAGCTTGTTTCCGCTGCATTTTACAGTTTCAGCTTATTTCGTTATTGAATAGAAAACCAGTTTTACTGTGTCTCTGTTATTTTGTGTTAAGCACCTGTTAATAATCTGTAGTCATTCTGTTCTTCTCATAAAATTTGGATCAGTGGTATCATAGCGGTCTGCTCCTTGTCATCTTAATGTATGTCCCCAACGAGGTCGGAGTACAAAGAGTTGGGTCTTGAGCTTATTTCTCTTGAGGACAAAAACTCTCTCACGCCCAAGAGACCTCTCATGGTGGGAGAAAATAAATATGACGGGAAAGGAGATCCTTTCAAACTGTTGATTGAGGAATCCCTCACGCAATAGAGGAACGAGATGATGGATAGTTTCGCGCAAATCCTTCGGCGGCTACCAACAGGCGACGCATCTTCTTTGAGTGGAGGTGTCACCCCCTTCAAGGTACAAATAAACTTTGATATTCTTATATTTGAAGGTCATATAGACACATATGTTGTAGACAAATGGTTGAATCTACTAGAAGGGTATTTTTCTATCCATAAATTTTTGGATAAAGAAAAGATTACTTTTGCACTCCTCAAAGCCATTCCCCATGTCAAAGATTGGTGGGAAACTTTCTGTGAGAAAAAGGAAATAGAGGAACCCTCATTATTTACAGTCATGACCACTTGGGAATCCTTCAGGGATGCTATTAAAGAACAATACTACCATGTCGGAAGTTATGACGACCTGTATACCAAATGGACTACACTGCGGTAAGAAAGGGACCAAGCAGTGTCAGATTTCACAAATATCTTCCATACCTTGCGCACCAAGATGGGTATCAAATATTTAGAGCGACATCTAGTGCTCAAGTACGACAGTTCTCTGCATAGATACATCCAGACCAAAATGGAATTTATGGACATCTCATCCTTGGGTGAGTCCTACCAGTATGTCGTCAAAATCGAGCAGAAGCTCAAACAGAAGACGCGATAATTTGGGCCTGGGAACCCCTCACAACAAAATCCAGTAAGGGGTGGCACCAACCCATAGAACAAAGGACAAAGAAAAGATGTATAGTATCAAGACAACCAGTCCAAGCCGTACGCAAATAAAAAAATTGGAAAGACAAAGAAAGATACCGGGAAGTGGTGCGACTTCCATAAGAGCCCTTGGCATAACACTGTTGACTGTCGCTCAAAGAATTCATTGGTTGCTGAAGTGAAAGCCTCTAAATCAGATGTGGATTCTGACTCTAAGCCAGAACCAGAAAGGGGAGGAAGGATCATTGACGCGGAACCCAATGCCACCATTGCTACCACCAAGCTCCAGCCTGGTGAACTAAGTGAGCAATAAGAAGGAGAGTGCCTCTTCCATTCAAAGATGTGGGTAAAAGGAACCCCACTGCACTTCATCGTTGATAGCAGTAGCTAGAAGAACCTCATCTCAACAGAGGTCGTCAAGTGGCTGGCCCTGCCAACAATGTCGCACCCACAACCCTACACCATTGGATGGCTCTGCCAAGGAAGTGATCTCCACGTCAGCCAACAGTGTCAACTATCATACAACATCAATCCCTTCAAAGATGAGGTCATACAAGATACCCAAGGCAGTCCCACCTAGTGCTATTTCCTTGATCTCTGATAAAAAATGCAGGAATCTCATCTCTTAGATGAGGAAGTTTGTCTTCTTTATGATTCACTCTAAGAATAAGTGAAATATCACAACCACATCTAGGGTCTCTACGGTCAACCTCTCTACATAGTAGAAGCAAGTAGACAAGGTCGTGGAATAGTACTCAGATATATTCTCCTCACCTACCGTGGTACCTCTTCACTTCTAGGTCAAGCACCTCATCGATTTGACCCCCGGTGCACCACTGCCCAATGGGATAGTCTATCACCTCTTTCTGTTAGAGAATAAGGAAATCAAGTGATAGATCTAAGAGATTCTCCAAGAGGGGCACATCCATCCCAGCTCATCACCTTGCGGGAACCCAATTGTGTTGGTACAAAAGAATGATGGAACTTGGCAACTCTGCATTGATTATCGAGCTCTAAATAAAATCACAGTCAGAAATCGGTACCTGATTCCCTGAATCGGCGACCTCCTTGATCAACTCATGAGGGCCAAATACTTCATTAAGATTGATCTGAATTCTGGCTACCACCAGGTCCCGATAGAACAGACAGATGTATGGAAGACTTCCTTCAAGTCAAAGGAAGGACTTTTTGAATGGTTGGTCATGCCCTTTGGTTTGACAAATGGGCCAGCCACTTTCATGAGGTTGATGGATGATATCCTGTGACCATTCAACAATAATTTTGTAGTGGTGTATCTTGATGACATTCTCATTTACAACAAGACTTGGGTCGAACACTTGCAGCATATTCAGCAGGTTCTGCACACCTTACGATAGCACAAGCTATACGCCAACCTAGAAAAATTCTCCTTCGGCATGGATGGGGTCCATTACCTGGGCTACATCATTGATTAGAATGGCATACATGTGGACCCAGTCAAGATCCAAGTCATCCATGACTGGCTAGCCCCAACCACACTCACCGAGCTCTGGAGCTTCTTGGGCCTTGCCAATTTTTACCACAGCTTCGTGTTGGGATTCTGCCATATTGCATGGGCCCTCAGCCAAATAACCAGGGGTGGTGGTAAGGAGAAATTTTCATGGGGGCAGTCCCAAAAACAATCGTTCGATGATTTGAAGTAGCGCTTGTGCTCAACCCCAGTACTTTCACTCCCAGACCTACATCAGCCCTTTGAGATCGAGACAAATGCTTTTGACTATGTTGTGGGTGTCGTTCTCACTCAGCACGGCCACCCCCTGGCCTATCATAGTGATACACTATCATATGTTGTCCATAAGTACCCTACTTACGACAAAGAAATGTACTCCATTATGCAATCCTACCACTAGTGGAGACACTACATTCTTGGGAAGGAGATAGTCATCCACACTGATCATAAGCCACTGCAGTTCATGCAGACACAAGGAAAATTATAGAATGACCACCATCAAAAGTGGTCCACATACTTGCAACAATTTCACCTCAACATCAAGTATAAAATAGGAAGCACCAATCGTGTTGTTGACTGCCTCAGAAGACTGTCGGTCACGACACTCACCACGGTGCTAGACTCTTGCGTCCATGAGACCTCTGGATGGCCCCAACTCTATGAGACAGACCCAGACTTCACCATCACCTACCAAATGTTGGGGACAAATGTAGCTATCAATAATTTCCATATTCAGAATAGGTTGTTGTGTCGTCTGGGCCATATCTGTGTTCCATCAAGCGAGCGAGAGAAGCTGATATAGAAATCCCACTATAGTCATGTGGAAGGACACTTTGACATCAAAAATACAATGGCGATGCTACAAAAACATTTCTATTGGTCGAAACTTCGACAGGAGGTCAACAAGTATATCAGGTCCTACATTGCCTGTGCAATTGCCAAACCAACCACTAAGAAACAAGGCCTATACACCCCTCTTCCTACTCCTGACAGACCCTGGGAATCTATATCAATGGACTACATGTCAGGCCTCTCGTCCACCAAGCAGGGAAATGACTGTGCTTTTTTGGTTGTTGATCGCTTTTTTAAGATGACAATTTTGGTTGCCTGGAAGAATAACATCACAACAAAGGCCACTGCTAAGATCTTCTTTGAATGAGTCTGGGTACATTTTTGAATCCCACAAACCATTGTCTCAGATCGGGACATTCAATTTCTTATCACATTCTAGTCAAGCCTCTGGTCATTGTTGGACACCAAGCTCACCAAATCCACGGCTTTCCACCCGCAGACAGATGGCCAAACTGAGGTCATAAATAGAATGATTGTGCATATCCTCTGCATGTATAATTCATAGCACCCTCACACATGGGATTAGAGTCTTCCCTATGTCCAACATAGCTACAACCGAGCCCTACATAGCTCAACCGGCCACAACCCCTTTCAGGTGGGGTTGGGATTCCAACCATTGGGTCCCATAGATGTTACACTTCCCCTTGTGGTCACCTCGACTGACTCATATCCTACTCTAACTGAAGCTGACAAAGGCACTCGGTTCATTGAGAAGATCCAGCACATCCGCCAACAGGTTCAAGATATCCTACAGAAGTCCAATGACAAGTACAAACAACACCATGATGAACATCGGGTGCCACATAAGCTTCAGGTGGGAGACAAAGTTTGGTTGAAATTGCAGAAATAACATTGTACACCATCACCAAGGCTGTGGGGGATAATAATTTTTAGCTCAACATTCCTCCTTTCCTTGGCCTACACCCAGTGTTCAATGTGGATCTCCTTCGCCCTTATTTCCCACCATTATTGGACACCTCAGAAGTAACAGAACAACTGAAACCAGCTGATATCAACCCCGATTGCATACAATAGGTATCCAATGATCATATGTGGACACACATATCAAGGTCACTCGATATTAAAGGATCCAACTTTATCAAGTTGTCAAAGCAGGGCAACTCCTGCACCAAGGCAAGTGGCTCACCTAAGGCCAGATTCAACAGAAATTTCCTCATCTGATGGGGGACCTAAATGAAATGGATACCATTGATTCCTAAGGAGGGAGGACTGATCTAGGTGGATATTGGTGGCCTTCCACCTTTTCCAAATGGCTCAAAATAGTTTTCTGGGAATTTTAGCAATTTACTATTTTTAGCAGTTTTAACTTCTGGGGCCATTTTGAGGGCCTAAATGAAGATTTTTTGGGATATACCCAACTTAGTGATGGCCTATGGAAATATTTATGCCCCAAAATGAATCTCCTTGATGATACCTTTCCAACGGGCTATCACATGCCTAAAACGGAGATCGTATGCAAAAATTATGACCCCGGGAAGTTAATGTACTAACTTACGCAAACGGGGCCCACATGACTTTTGGCGCTTCATCTCCTAGGGTTAGGTTTTTGGATGTATAGGGTTTTTGGAATTCTTGTTTATTGTAAAAATTCCTTCATAGCCTCATTGTAATCATCTTCTTGTGAATGAGCGTAGCCATCACATCTCTTCTCAGAGATAAGCCGCCACCATTCCAGCAAGCTTGTTTCCGCTGCATTTTACAGTTTCAACTTATTTCGTTATTGAATAGAAAACCAGTTTTACTGTATCTCTGTTATTTTGTGTTAAGCAATCTATTAATAATCTGTATTCATTTTTTTCTGCTCATAAAATCCAGATCAGCAGGTGCCACTTTTCAAAGAGCTATGGAAATAGATTTTGACGATTTGATCGACAAGATTATTCAGATCTATCTTGATGACTTAACTGTGTATTCTAAAAACCGATCAGATCATTTTGGTTATCTTAAAAGAGTTCTCATGCGATGTAGGAAATTTGGCATTTCTATAAATCCTTCTAAGTACATTTTCGGTGTTACCAAGGGAAAGCTCCTTGGACACATTGTCTCTAATTTAGGAATAAGCATTGATCCTGAAAGGATTGTTGTTATCATAAATTTTCCTGCTCCCACTTCCAAGAAAGAGGTTCAAGATTTTATGGGTGTTATTAACTTTTTCCATAGGTTTGTTCCTGATTTT
This sequence comes from Picea engelmannii, assembly GCA_009831015.1. NCBI lineage: Eukaryota > Viridiplantae > Streptophyta > Pinopsida > Pinales > Pinaceae > Picea > Picea engelmannii. Next base: position 955,689 of record ML781726.1, read on the forward strand.
TCTATGATGGTCAAGCCAATTCATAATTTTCTTAATTAAGATCATTCCTTTTCTTGGACAGATGATGTCGAAAATGCTTTTGTAGGGATCAAGAAAGAAATCAGTTATACACCGGTTTGGCAAAGCCGGATTTTGAGAAATAATTTATGATATATACTAATGCCACAGAGGAAGTAGTTTCTTTTATCCTGATGCAAGGTGACGACCAAGGTAATGGAAAACCAATGGATTACATGAATCAAAACTTGTCTGATGATGAGTCTAAATATTCTATTAATGAAAAGCATGCTTTCTCTCTTGTTAAAGCTATTGAAAAATTTTGCTACTTCATCTTATGTAAGAACACGTTGGTAAAAGTTCCTTTATCCACTGTCAAGTTTTTTTCTCTCACAGACTTATATTTTAGGGAATCTTGCACATTGGCTTGCCAAGATCCAGGATCATGATTTAACTATCGTGACTTCCAACACCATCAAGGGACATGACTTAGCCCTTCACTTAGTTCAACATATTGAAACTAGTGAAGAAATTGATGAAAAAGATAGCTCTCTATTAGCACTGTTCTACATTGATAATCAAATCCTTCCTGTGTCTGAACATCCTTGGTATAAAAATTTCGTTTACTATTTGAAAAATCAAAGATGTCCAGATAACTTAGACACTCATCAAAGAAAAAGGTTATGTCTCGAATCTGCTAGATACGTCATTATAGGAGACTTCTCGTTTAGAATATTTGTCGATAGTATGTTGCTTTGTTGTGTAAACAATGAGGAATCACAAAAACTGTTGCAAGAAACTCATGGTGCTTCAAATTTTGTTATTCATGTAGGAGGTCATTTTTTGCTAAAACCACTGCTTTTAATATTATCATAAAAGGATAATATTGGCCTTCAATTTTTCATGATTCTTATGTTTTTTCAAGATCTTGTGACAAGTGCCATAAATTTGTTGGGAAAGAACACCTTTCAACCATGCCTTTACACCCTATCCTCCTAGACTTTCCTTTTCCAAAATGGGGTTTGGACTTTAATGGTCCTATTAATCCTTCATATTTAGCAAGACAAGTCTTTATCTTGACAACCACAGACTATTTTATAAAATGGGTTGAAGTTGTCATGCTTAAACATTCGCAGGATGAGCAAGTAATTTATTTCCTTGAAAATAATATTTTTTCCAGATTTGGTCTTCCTTTGGAAATTATTACAGAAAATGGTCTTGCTTTTATTTCCTCTAAGCTGACCCAATTTTTAGCTAAGGTGGGGGTTAAAAATTTTACCTCATCAACTTATTACCCCCAAGGAAATGGGCAGGCCGAGTATACTAACAAGAATCTGGTAAGAATCATCAAAAGTCTCATCGAAGATAAGCCTCATCAATGCCACACTCTCCTCACTTATTCCCTTTGGGCAGATTGAACTACCACAAAGGTGAGAAATGATTGCACTCATTTCCAGCTTGTTTATGGTTAAGAATCCATTTTGCCTACTGAGCTAGATCTTTCCTCCTTAAGGTTAATGCTACAGGTCAAAGAATTAACTTATTTTGATGTTTCTCAAAGAATGAATGCACTTTTGGCTTTAGAGGAGCAAAGGACATTTGCCTTGGATAATATAAAGAGAAGACAATAGAATGTTAAAAAATATTTCAACAAGAGTGTCAAAGCTGTCAAATTTAAAGTCAATGAGAAGGTATTGTTGTGGGATTCAGCTCATGCTGATAGAGGAAGGCATTCAAAGTTTCAAAAATTATGGTTGGTCCCTTTTAAGATCACTTTTGTCCTGGGTGCAAATTCTTATATTCTAAAGGACTTACAAGAGCGATTGTTTTCCTACAACACTAACGGTTCCCACTTAAAACATTATGTGGAACCAACTTGAAGAGTTTAACATTGTTTGGATTGTTTTTGTACATTAGTAGTTTTCATTTTCTGCTTTTACATTAGTAGTTTTTCATTTCTTCTTTCACATTAGTAGTTTTCCATTTATGCTATTTCATTTTCTGTCATTTCATTTCTGCTTATTTGAATTTTGTTGTTTTATTTCTGCTATAAAATTTCTTTCCTCTTGTTCTTTTGATTATGCTTACAGGGATAAACCCCCTCATACTTAACACTTTCCATTAGTTATTCCCAAATTCTCGGTCATTTTTACATTAAATACGCTCACTTCCCCCTGTTGCATAATCATTATGATTTATATCTTCTTGATATGATGTTGGTCTGCAAAACCAAACATTCTGAGTTCTTAACCTGTTGGAAACAGATTTCCCTGTGGAGTCACCAGTTTGTTGATGATTAAAATCGTAACGATGAACTCCACCCACAAAGTATTGCTAAAGCCCTATTATTTAACTATGCTAATAATATAATACTAGTAGGTGGGACCCCCTTGTAGTCTAGAAGCGCAAGGATAGACATATTACACATGTTTTATTGTTGTTTTTTATGCTACCTACATAGTCCTACATTTTTGATGATGCAGTCTTGGTTTCATTTGATATGATAATAGGTGGATGATGCATTTTTTGGAATGCTTTTTGCGATACAAAACAATTTTATGGTTATGAGGAGAATGTTATTTATAGTTGTTATGATTTAACCTTGTCACTAATCCTTGTGATCGATTACCTAGCCACATATATGCAAGAGATATTTTAATGGTAGCATAATCAAAACAAAGAGAAAAACCTATGAAAAATCCTAAAGTGTAACAAAAGGAAAGAAGTTATATGTTGAGCTATGATAAAGGACTATATGCAAGTTCAAATGGAAAAGTTAAAGGATATTAGTTTTAGTCCTAACTATTATGCTATTTTTGGTTAGTGGACTTTGCGAATTTCATTAGATTTGAATGAGGCACATATAACATTTTAATATGTATTGTGGCATGGATTTATGGCAAGGGTTAACATGTAAATGATATTGGGTGGTGCACTATGAAATGGATATCGTCGCATATTTCATGATGGTTTGGCACTGAATACATGGTTTAATTGTTGGTGAATGTGATGCTTATTGGGTTGTATCATACTTTGAATTGAATGGGCTAGGTGATGGAAGTGATGTGCATTTACTGCACATCACTCCATACTTCCCTTATCACCCATCACCCTATCATTGTTCCATTGTTTCATTTTTTGCTATGTTGGTTGTGAAGATCCACATTTTCAGGATCTTGGAAGAAAGAAGGCTCGGCCAACTCGCAATTGAATCATTTTTCCACAGGTATGATTATTTTTCTCTCCATCCATGAGTTATTCTCTATTGTATGAACAAATGATGTCTCAGTGATGCTTGGATTTTGTGTGTTGTTGAGAATTTTGACTATGTAGATGTGTGTTATGGCCATCTGTGATGATTGTAAAATGTTATGATTGCAAGCAAAGAGATGAGTATTTTAAATTGCACATTAGTTGTTTGCTTGGTCAGTTAGTATCATAATGGTTCTCTGTGTAATAATAAGAGAACGATGGTACAATATGGCTCTGCACTAATGATGGAGGGTTTTTTTTTGTGCATTATTATCGGTTATTTCATTCCCTCATGGTCATGATTGTAATCCTTAACCAGTCGCAAAGGAATTGCCAACATATGTTGTGTTATTTATTCAAACCTCAATTCATGGTCGTTGACCTGTTCTTATTGTCTTTTCATTGAAGTATCCCAAGATCTAGTCTTGGTTGGCCCTAACGTTAATACATGTCTGTATGGTTTTGGATTGATACAAGTTGTATTTGAGCATTCTATCAAAAGGACGAGTGTGTCCTCACTGGTGTTACTATCAAGTTGTTTGGCTCTTAAGTATTGGATAGAGATGTTATATCTCTGTGTTATTTTTGTATAAATGCCATTGTTAAATTAACCCTTATCTCCCCTCTGCAAGTGTTAAACAAACCATGTGCACTGGTTCTTTTGCCCAGAATTTGAGTAATAAGTAAGATTTTGTGGCTCACTATTGTGTCTTTTTCGAAAGGTATTTTTTTCCTATGGTTGATAAGTCTCGGAAGACCTTCAGCTCTTTATGTTGATGTTTAATTAATGAACGAGCTCTTGTTGCTTCCCTGCATTTGATTTTTGACAGAGCCTGATGTAGACTCCATTGTCTTTTCTCACCTCAGGAACCTTCTAGGGCTGTCTAGTATTGGGTATCAGTGAAATGGTTATGTATGTATTTAAAACACATGCTCTCTCATCGAGTTTGTCTCATCCTTGTATAGTAAAATTGTTGGAAAAAGAATGAAATAGGCACTTGCATACAGTCAAGGGTTGTCTTCTTTTCATTATGGTTTCGCTGACTGTGTTTTTACCAGCGTGGTATTGATTGCAAATGGAAACACCTGTGTGGTTTTACTAAGACCGACCATGGTTTTTCCAATTTTAAAAATGATGTCTATGTGTAGTTTGGTTTTGTTCGCTTCATATATTATATTGGAATAATCGCTCAGATTACCAATGGTTTTAAAATAAATTTGTACCCAAAGAGATAAGGCTCAGGGTTTATGTTTGGTTCATCGTTGTTTCATTGCAAGACCTTGTCGATTGATATGATGAAGACTATGTATAATTGGGCATATTTTGAAGTTTGTTCGCATTTGAAAAGAGACCTAGGTATATTTTAATTGGGCCTGATTGTTAATTGGTAAACAATGGATGTTGATTGTTATCGAGATTCATTATGGATTATCAGCGATATATGTCGACCATATTGTTGTGCATTTTTTATTATTTTTTTTAAAAGAAAATAAAAATAAAGAAGGGATCAACGTTTTGTTAAATAGGATTGTTGAATGGAAAGTTTTTTTTTGTTTATAAGCTATGATTGCATAGACTATTATGAATTGAGGAATTATGGGAAATTTAATTATTGGAACAACAAGCAGTTTGATATACAATCGAAAAACAACGAATGTTGGTGCTTTTTGGATTGATTTTAATACAAAGTTATGATTATTGATTATTTAATTTGTTTTATGAACAATATCCATTAAATTCCCTATCATTATCTCACTTTTTCGCTCATTACAAATCCCCTCACAATCCCAGATTCACTTTTCATGCCTTTTTCTTAAAATTAAATAGAAACTTTGTATTACAACAATTCAAAGATGACACAGAGATGGGTCACAATTGATATGATTTTGTTATTGTAACACAGTTGATTGTTTAATGATTTGTTGAGAAGTAATCATGTTCTTACTCCCTTTCATATTATCACTTTTCCTCTCAATAAAACCCCCTCATATATCCCAAAACCCTTATTCACCCCTTGCTCATTGACAAGTATTAAATTAATTTTATGGATTGGATTGCATGGGTCTGATGTGATTGTTGAGCCAAACTTTGTTTCATATTAAATAAATGTCATGTATGGTTTGTTTAAGAAGCTAGTTGGTAATAAACGTTGCATACATGATGAACTTATTCAACATAGGAAGCCATGGACAAAATAACAGGGGAAGAGGGAATTGGAACGGAGGGCCTAGAAGGACAATATTCTCGATACTTTTTTATCCAGATCCACAAGAGTTAAACCAGCTATTCCAAGCTATATTTTTAAATTGGTTTGGACAAGGGGTAGTCCAACCTAGGCCATAAAGGCCTCCCTTCCAACCCCATCATGTCCCTAGTATCCCTATTCCCCCTCATGTTTCATTACAACCTGAAGTCCCCGAGAATGATGGATGGAAGGTGTTATCCACAATTTTGGTCATCGTGATGATGTTATGATGATGGAAAATCAAGCTCTTCACTAAGAACACTTTCCTGAGAAAAGTTACATTTGTCTGCTTCCAGAAATCATACTTTTAAGGGATGTTCGCAGGCTATCTATATATTTGCCTGCGAGAATGCTTGATTCTTGCAGGCTGCATTAATCTGGAGTGCGAGGGGTTTGCACTGTACCTAACTGTCAGGGTGCGAACATTTTCTAAAAGAAGGAAAAAGGTGAATTATCGAACCTTCTAGAAGGGAATCTTCTAGAAGCATGAGTTGGCATTCGAATGGTTGTTCAGGTGCTAGCATTCCAAATATCTTGGGATCATTCCTATCCAAGTAACTAATCTATTTTCTCCTATATATTGAGGGGAATGCTTATGGAAAAGGTTAGAAGAAAACTAGCAAGAGATTGATTGGAGAATTATTGAAAGCTTGTATGAAGGACTGATGCTACAACAGCTAGAGACACCAGCAAGGTCATCAAAAGTGGTTGATTTTCTTCATGCTTGAGCAAGTGTGTGTGTCAGAGCTAGGAGCCATCGAAAGGAGATCTACAACATCAAGGCTCAGGTTGTAAGTTTCACTTTCAATTAATTCAATACAGTAATATGTCCCTTTCCCATAAAGATGATGTCACTTTATTACATAACTCCTTGATCATATGTATAGATTAGACATTGAATATATTGATTTGCTTTCACTTCGATTGGTTTGTACTGTTATGATCTGAATGGCACAAGAGCGTTGGAGTGAAGCTTGGAACAACAGAGACCCAAGGAAAGCGTTCATAAGGTATGTTCATGATCCTTGTCTCTTAGTTCATTCAATAGGCTAGATCTAGGGAGAGAGTATTATTCTGTCTTGTTTTGTTCTAGATCCAGGTGGATCTAGGGAGATCGGTTTGTGTCCACACTTACAAATTAATCCTGAAAAAAAATTGGCGACTCCACTGGGGAACATTCCCTTTTTCTTTATGGTTTTTGAGTTTTTCTGTGGCCATTTTCTCCAGTTTATTTTTTCTCCTGTTTCATCAGTCTCTGAGTCCTCAAGACATCCTGAGAGACCTTCTGGGTCTATAAGCCTGTTTGAATTTTTCTTTCATTTTCAAAAATTTTGTAATCTTTAGGAGTTCTCGCACTGTGTTTATTGACAGCCTGCGAGAACCAGTCAAGTTCGCACCCTGCATATAGGGTCCAGTGTGAACACCTCGCACCTTGCTATAAGGTGGCCTGCGAGAATCCTATCTTCTCGCACTGTGTAACACTGCTTGCCTGCAAGCAATATTTTTGAAAATTTTGAAATTGAGTTTTGACTTTTTCAATTGCTCAGATCAGTTGAATTACATCTTTTTGGTTGATTGGATCATTGATTTATATATCTCTTGCTTTAGTTTGCTTGCTTGAACAAATTTAGGGTTTCAAGGTTCTTCTTGCCCTTTGTAGCTTGACTTTCGTTTCTTGGCCCTTATTGGCAAATTCATTCTCTCTGACTTTTGGAGCTGAGTGTGTATGATTGGCTGAGAACCAGTGATTGGTAGAGAGTTAAGTGCTTGGTGTTTTCTCATTTGCTTGTTAGTTCGCAAGAATATTTTTGCTTGCATTGAGAAGACTCATTGGTTTTCTTTTGTTTTTACTTTCATTGAAAGAATTGATTGGGTTGTTATTGTTTGATTCTTTATGATTTGATTTTCTTTTCTCGTTAGTGAGAGTTCTTCTTGGAAAGTGAACATCAAGTTTTCTTTCAAGATTTTGTTTTTGTCTTTTCGAAAACATTGAAAAATCAAATTTTAGAGTTTATTGAAGTATTTGAAAAAGACATATAGAGATTGTTCATTGATAAACGATTGTTTGCATTGACATCTGAAAGGAAATT
>ML781726.1:963902-980647 GCA_009831015.1 Picea engelmannii
CTTGGAGGGTATACCCACGATTATGTGTGGGAGCTTGCACCAGGGCGTAAGTCTGTTAAGCAGGTCGTCAACGTAACTTTTCCACCTTAGCCCCTCCCCTTCTCGTCTCGTTGTTGCGACGTTGGATTTCATCACCAACTAGTAGCTTCGAAATTAGAAGGTATTGTTTGCTTGGTGATTGCTTCCTAGATTTTGTTCACTAGTGAGTGCTGTTTATTTTCTCGAAGTTGACCATAGAAATTTTTTCGTGGAGCTTGTCACTTGTTTACAATTTCTCCCCCACGACATTCTCGTAGAATTCAAGGATTATCTCCAGAGCATCTGGATGATTCTCAACCTACTGGTACACCTGAGGGTTCACCCCATCAGACTGAAGTCCCTGTGGTTACTCCACCACATGGGGAAACAAGTGATGTTCCAGCTGTCACTACACCACTTCCACAAGTAGAACGAACTGACTCTCTAGAAGATTATCGAATTACCAATACTAGAGAGGACTATCGCATTCATCGTGGTGAACGACCTTTTGTGCGATTAAATTCTTCTGATGAAGCCATTGTTACATCTTCTGAATCAGCTGCTGGGCCTTCTCATGGTGTAGTAGGCCAAGATCCTTTTTGGTCAGGTGATTTATGACGAGTCCTTTTTGGTACTAAGTCATCCCCTGTCTACGAAATTAACCCTCTCGTGTCTTCTGAGACAGAAACTACACCCGAGACTACCACTTATCGCTTTGTTCTTCCTCCCGAGATGTCCCATCTCGCGAATACTACGAGTGTCCAAACCAAAATTACTGCAACTACTCTTCCTCCTATCAATACCCAGTGAATTCCTGATGTCATCCCGACATTACCATCCAGTTATCATGCGTTGAATGCTTTGTTGAATCCTCCTAATCCAACACCTTCGCAAACCCCATCCAGTTCTCCAGGTGGTCCTCCTTTTCCTGGGTATGAGGTTCCTCATTTTATTCCAACACTCCCACCTTTTCCTTCTGGAAATCCCAATCCTAGTGGTATTTTCCCGATTGTTGCAACAAACCTGCAGATTCCTGTTGGTGGACAGGGTGGTACGGTTCCTTTTCCTTTTCCCGGACACAACACAGTTACTACGCAACCTACGGTTGGCACACAACTTCCGGGTGGAACTATACCTACAGCAGGGAGACCAACCTCACCTTTTGGACAAAATAAACCTCCTGAATTGGCCCAGTATTGGAATCAACTTCTACAAAACTTTCCTCAAAATGCTGGGGGGCAGCAAGCTGTCCCTACCATTGGCCAACCTTATCCAGGGGTGACTAATCCTATTTGGGGTTCGGGTTAGACTACTCAACCTCAGGTCCCTACTCAAACTCAAGGTTACAATCCTTGGAGCTACTATCCTATCCGGCCACCACTGAATCAGCCAGGGTCTTCCCTCTACGGACAGTCTGCTTATGCTCCTACTGGTTTGCCGATAGGGCTTCCACCCCAAAGCCACCAGTACCCGCAAGTAAACTGACAGTTTCCTTTTCTTGCTACTTTGGATTTACCAGATTTGTCTAGGATTCTAAATGATCCTATTCATCACTCTCCCCAATGGCCTGCTATTCCTACTAAGCTCCCATCAGATATTTCAAAATTTGATGGCAAGGCGGGAGAGGACCCAAATAATCATGTCATGACTTTTCATTTGTGGTGTTCATCCAACTCGCTGATGGATGACTCCATTCATCTACGCCTTTTTCAATGAACCCTTACCGGTTCAGCTGCGAAGTGGTATATTGAATTTCCACGAGGTTTCTTTTCTGATTTCAACACCTTAGCTATGGATTTTCTCACACATTACCAATTACCGATCCGTTACGATACCGAGACTGAGATCCTGACTTCTTTCAAACAAACTAAAGGTACTCACATCTCAGATCATATACATGAGTGGAGACGGAGATGATGTCTCATCAAACTTGAACTCCCTGATGAGTTACTGGCCAAATGGTTCATGAAATCCTTTGTGAACGAAATAGGTAAAGACATTGCTATGGGTGGTGTTGTTACAGAAGAGTAGGCTATAATTCGCACTCAGTATCTTGATCTCGTTTATTCGCAAATGGGAACACTTTACGATTTACTACCTAAACTACCTCGTCCTGGTACTTCCAGCGCTTCAACTACTCCAGTTGCCTCGCATGCGGATGATGGTGTGATTGGTACTGCTCATACCCACTCACATTCTGTTTCAGCTACAACCCCCAAATCCACATCTTCTAATGTTCAAAATGCTCCGTCTCCTGCTCCTCCCACTGGTAAAACCTCTGAAGTGAACGCCGTTCAATCTACGCCGACCGGTAAAAATAAATCAAAGAAAGGGAGAGGCAAGAATAAGGAGAGTAAAAATAATAATCAAAATGAACAAACCAAAACCCCTCCTACTGAAGATCGGGATAAGCGTAAGCCATGATATCCTTGCCTTATCTGTGGTGATGATCACTACACGAAGGATTGTCCTCGACGTGCCGAGGTTAATAAGTTCCTTCAAGGGACGCCAAAACCATCTACGCCGACAATCTTGTCCCAACCCTTCCCATCTCAGCAACAGGCCTCCTTGGTCATCCATGACCAACCATCTACTTCTACGACATCATATGTTTTGATGTGCACCAGTGATTCTAAGAACAATGACGTTGCCATTGCCACTAGAGCCAAAGATTATTCGCCATCTAAGGAGAAGGTTGATGATTTACCTCCTGATTTGGTACAACCCTCTCCAATGCCTCCACCTACCAACGGTCCTCTTCATCTCGAACGACCGAGCTCTGATACAGTACTCTGACCCCCGAAAGGTGTCGTTAAGAAATTGGCATTCAATCCTCACGCTCGTGCGGCCCAGAACTATAGCATTGTTGAAGATCTGGCCCAAGCACCTTCAGCGATGTCTGCCCTTGAGGTCCTTCAGTCTTGTCCTACGCAACGAAGGGCTCTGTTGAAAGATATAGGTGGAATTGATCCTACAGATACGAATTTGATAGACTTTGACTTGGAATACCATGTTCCAAGGTTACCCCCATAGCTTGCATTTCAGATACAAGTTATGGTCTCAGACAAGAACATTTGCCGAACTGTTGTCGATGAGGGTGCCTCTACGTGTGTAATGTCTTTTACTTGTTGGAAAGCCATTGGCTCCCCTCCTTTAACTGAATCACAAAATACTTTTAAAGCCTTCAATGGCTCAGGTTTTAATCCTTACAGTGTTCTTCCATCGTTGCCTGTTACTCTCGAAGGTAAGACAGTCCAAGTTGAAGTGGAAGTTTTCAATGCTCCCTTAGATTATAATCTTCTTCTTGGCCGTAGCTGGGTAGATTCTATGCACGCTGTTGTGTCAACACTTTTCCATGTGGTCCGTTTTCCTCATCAAGGAAATATAGTTACGGTTGATCAACTTGCCTTCTTTAATTCCGATACTCGTACTGGAAACGTGTCGTTTATAGCTAAAACCCCACCGGGTTACGAGAATGTTGGAGTCAGTCTTTTAAAAGACTCTTCATTAATGGGTAATTTTCCCATACCACCACCACCCGATATTCTACGCCCGTCAGTTGCTTCTATTAATATGATCTCCACTGTGCCTCATGAGCTTCCGGTGTCTTTTGACCCTTGGATAGTCCCTGATCCAGGAGATCATCCTCATTTTGGCGACGTCATGCCGTTAAGTCTGATTGAGTCTGCTTACCACGTGATTCAATCGGAAACACCTTCTACACCCTCTCTGGAGGAGTTGTCTCCTGATCCTTTCCATGTTATCTTTCCCACTAACGAGATGATCATTTTCGTCATGGCCGATACACCTTGGGATGATGGGCATCATCGTTCCATACTGTTTTTGGAACAACACACTCTGGAGAATTACCAGAGGATTTTGACTCCGTCGACCATTGTTGTCATATCAATTGTTCCTGGATCTACACGTGATGTGTTTGCGGAAGGGAACCTCAGTAATATTTCTCCCACGATACCCATTGATATTTCAGTTAGATCTGGGATAGTTGAAAATGTTCACATTGGAGCTTCGTGTTCTCCAGAGGAAATTGTCACCTATACTGCTTTGTTCAAAGAATTTCGTGATATCTTTGCCTGGAGTTACAAAGAGATGCCAGGTATCGACCCTGCTATTGTTGTGCATGAGATAAAAACATACCCTGGAGCTAAACCAGTATGACAACGCCTCCATCCTGTCCATCCATGTAAAGTGACAACTATCAAACTCGAAGTTGAAAAACTTCTTAAAGCCGATTTTATGTATCCCATGGCTTTGACAGAATGGGTTTCCAACCCTGTATCGATTGATAAGAAAGGTGGTAGTATACGTGTTTGTGTTGATTATCGGGATATTAACAAAGCCTGTCTGAAAGACAACTTTCCGACCCCTTTCGTCCACCAGATCATCGATGACTGTGCCGGCAGTGAAATCTTTTCTCTCATGGATAGATTCTTCGGCTATAATCAAATTAACATCGCTCCTGAGAACCAACATAAAACTGCTTTTATTTGTCCTTGGGGTACTTTCGCCTATAGAAAACTTCCCTTCGGTCTTAAGAATGTAGGTGCAACATTTCAACGTGCTATGTCTTATGCGTTTCATGATATAAAGCATATCGTTCAACCTTATTTGGACGATTTGCCAGCTCATTCTTTACGCCGAGTCGATCACCCTAATCATCTCCGAGCAATTTTCATCCGTTGTCGGTTCTATCGCATTCGTATAAACCCTCATAAATGCGTCTTCTGCGTAGAGTCCGACCGTCTTCTCGGTTTCATTGTTTCACATCAGGGGATTCGGGTAGATCCTATTAAGGTTGAGGCGATTCTTAATCTCCGTCCTCCTTCTTCACTGTGCCAGTTGCAAAGTTTGCAGGGGAAAGCAAACTTTCTTCGTCGTTTCATCCCTAATTATGCCAAGATTACTTATGGTTTCACCCGACTATTAAAGAAAGATTCTGAGTTCATTTGGGATTCAATTGCTAACAATTCTTTCAAGGCCTTGAAGTTATCCCTCACCCGAGCTCTGCTTCTCTTTCCTCCTGATTATAGTCGTGATTACTTTTTGTATCTTGTTGCCTCCGAGTATACCATTGGCATGGTTTTAGTTCAAGAGGATGATAATCATGATGAACATGTTATCTATTACTTGAGTAGAAGTCTATCATCAACGGAAATCAAGTACCAACATGTTGAGAAACTGGCTTTGGATGCTGTTCAAGCAGTTCAACATTTTTGCCATTATATTCTCTCCAGGAAAACTACATTGATTTCACATTGTAACCCCATGCAAAATATATTGACACGTCAATTTTTGGGGGGCAAGTACTCCAAGTGGATTGTCATTCTCCAGGAGTTCGCCTTGGAATTCAATCGCGCCACGTCGAAGAAATCCTTAGTTTTTGTTGAGTTAATTTGTGATTTTCCCCACTCTGCTTTGTCCAGTAATGAATGACGTCGTATACGTTATCAGGCTTGCCAGTACATTATCCTTGGAGATACTCTTTACCGACGGGGCATTGACTCAGTTTTTAGATGTTGTTTAACTTTTGAAGAAGCTGAGAAAGCTTTGAATGACTGCCATTCTAGAGCATGTGGTGGTCATATGTCTGGGTATGCTACTGCCCAGAAAATCTTGCGTGCAGGATATTTTTGGCCTTCTTTGTTCAATGACTACATTACTATTGTTCAGAAGTGCAATTCCTGCCAGACCTATAATCAGAACATTAGGTTGCATCCTGCTCCCCTTCATCCTGTAGTTTCAGTAGGTCCTTTTGAAAAATGGGGCATTGATTTCATGACATGTCACCCTCACTCGGCCGGGGGGCATGGTTACATTATTGTAGCTGTTGATTATTTTACAAAGTGGGCCAAGGAGATGCCGACATTTGATAATACTGGAAAGACTGCAGCATTATTTCTTTTCAACCATGTCATCACTCATTTTGGTGTTCCTCAGGCTATCGTTACCGATCACGGTAGTCATTTTAGGAATTATATGATGTCTAAACTTACAGAGAAGTTGGGTCTTCGTCATGATAGCTCAACACCCTATTATCCGCAGGCTAATGGCCAGGTTGAAGAAATCAATAAGGTTCTTATAACTATGATTTGACGGATGATAGGAATACATCAAACCAGCGGGCACACGATGTTGTTTTCGGCATTGTGGGCATATCGGACATCTGTTAAATCCTCTACAGGATTTACACCCTTTCAATTAGTTTACGGCATGGAAGCCATTCTGCCAATAGAATGTGAGATACATTCTTTGAAGCTAGTTGTAGAACTCTTACCTAATACTTCTGCTGAAGAGGAACGTCTGTTGTATTTGATGCGATTAGACGAGACCCGACGTGATGCCACTTTAGTAATAGAAGCCCAAAAGAAACACGTTAAGGCATAATATGACAAGCATGTCAAGCCTCGTGTTTTCTCTGAAGGTGATCTTGTTCTTCTATATGAACAAGATAAAGATGTCCTAGGAGCCGGGAAATTTGAACCTATGTGGCGTGGTCCTTACATTGTTAGAAAAGTTTTGGACAAAGGAGCGTATGAGATAGTTGATTATGATGGTGTACCTTTGAGTGAACCCAGGAATGGGTTGTACTTAAAGAAGTACTATTCATAAGTTATTTATGCATGAGTACTTGTATTTTATGTATCATACTATGTGTGTGTGTTACTTTAGTTTGGTTTTGACATTATCTGGTCTCTGCCCTTACGTGACGTTGTGTTTGATTGCCAGATGTTGGAGTATTTGCTTCCTTATATTGGCTTTACTGATGGAGCTAGCTATAGTACTCGGAACTTAGCTTCCGCTGCATCGGAAATCTATGCCCCGACAAACGAACTCATATCTCTGTGAGGTATATGTCTTGGTCGAGCAACCAACAACATCGCAGAGTATAGCGCCATTGTTGAATTATTGGTTGATGCTATCTCTCTTGGAATTCGCCATTTGGCTGTGCGACTTGACTCGTAGCTTGTAGTACTACATCTCAGTAATGTATATTCTATTCGAAGTCCTACTTTATTAAGGGTATATTTGCGGATTCGCCTCTTGGAACGATATTTTGATCACATTGAATATCAGCATATTCCTAGACGTCTTAATACATTAACATATGCTTTAGCTAATTATGTATTGGAAAGGCATTTAAATCATTTATAAATCAAACACATTAAAATGTACACAATATAAAGTAAACTGGTAGAAGCCGTGTATATATATAACGATCAAAAGAGTTTTTTTTTACAAAATGTTTGTTCGAAGACCAAAATATAAAAAATTGAAGCTCATAGCTTCTACATAATGATGTCACGGATGACGTTCACGATAACACACTAATGTCCTAGCAACTTTGCAGAGAATTCGACCCATAGATGCGGAAACCCCCACAGTGTGACGTTGATCGCGTCGTGGAATCTCTTCCAGAGTCATATCTGGAATGTCTGCCATCAGACCCTCTAAATTCTGATCCACGACTTGGCAATCCTCAACATACTGCAGTACTACTGCTGCAACTTCTCCTCGTCGCTAGATAGGAGAACTGCCAGAAGGTCTATATGCTCCAACATCTGTGTTATTAACAAACATTTGATGTTAGTCTTCGGATAAATCTATAAAACAAAAAAAACATTTAAATATGATAAAAATTCGAAAAAACATTTAAAATGAGAAAATTTGTGTACTTCTTACCGAGGTCTCCCCACTGAGTGTCCTCAGGTAGTGCCAGATCTGGATCTCCTTGGAAATCCAACCCAGCATAGGCATAGTTGTCGATCATCAACATCTGGTTTTGCAACCAGTCATAGAAAATATCGTCATATTTGACGATTGCTCCTGCCACATGTCGGGCCATGAGCCGACACCATCGTAACATCCTCGGATCCCTAGGACCCGGAAGACTCCACTCAGCCTGTAGACGAAATATAGGGACCCTCTCTAGGAATAAGGACACTAACAACGATCCATATCCAAACTGTTTCAGATATCCACGCCTGCACTTAGTCAATTGTTTCTTAATATTGCGTAATAATGCATCAGCCCAGTTAAATACCCGGGGCTCAGTACACTCGATGGCATACTGAAAATAGCTCTGCAAAGCCATATGTGGAGCGACACTTCCTGCCATATGATCAATGGTGAAGATAATCATGTGGAGATTCAAGTCAGTTACTCCCCAAATTGCCACTTTCCCTTTCTTCCTTTCGACCTCAGGTATGCAGTATTGGTTGCAATATTCTCTCATTTTTAACCCACCTGCTATGTTGCCGGTCAGACTGACATAGGACCCACACCTGGATAATCCGGTCAAGAAATATATGTCCTCGATGTCAAGAGTCAATGTATGAGCTCCCACAATGAAAACTTGCTGGTCTGGATCCCACATTCGGACTAGGTACTCCAGCAATCAAACTTGGGCTCTCATGCCTGGGATACGGAAGTATTTTAAGAGACCACAGTCTCTTAGTGCAGCTATGGTGGGAGGATGGTTTTCGGCATTGGCGTTATCCTCATCGTGCTCTCATTCCTGCCACTCTAGCACCATGGTTGTGGCTATTTACCTGCATAAGAAACATACAAACATGGTTAATGATCTTATTCATGAAATAAATTTTTTCTATTGGATAAACGTTGCATAAATTTTTGAGTTTTGCGTTGTTCGTAGGTTCCCTACTATGCACAGTGTGAACTTCTCGCAGGCAGCTTAAGGCCCACCTGCAAGAACGAGTCATTCTCGCAGGTCCCGTATGGGCTGTCTGCCAGAATGCCTCCACGCAAATAGGGTTCAAAAAACTAATTTAAAACTGAACTTTTAACCAATGAAATCATAATTTTGAACCATGAAAAGATCAGGAATGGAGAACTTACCAAAATGTTGCTGACGGCTCGTGAAATGATCACCCGTAGCTCCCGGAAATCGACACCGAATGTAGAGGTTAAAATGAGGGTTTTTGGAACTAAATGGTAAAAGTGTGAAATGATATGGTAAATTTTGTTATTGACTCATTTTAATTACTTTTTACTATATCAAATGTGGGTTTTTTATGTTTATTTATTATTTAACCCTAATCACTAATGTGGAAATGAGTGAAATGACTTGCAGGTAAGAAACATGGATGATTATGGACATAATTTTTCCCTGGTGTGGTGTGATTTTGATTGTTTGTTATGGTTTCAACATGAAACCTCGAGCACCTTTTGTCTGTTCTTGCGCTTGTGAAAAACATAAAAACATGATCGAGCGTCGTTTTATCTCTTTTTCGGGCTCACTGTGGTTATACGAAAAAGGAACCCCCTGGAGTTACCTTTAAGCTCTTTTCAGACTCTCTAAATATGAAAAGATCGTCGAGCGACATTCATATTTTCACGCTCGATAAAGTATTTGAAGTATGCGTCCTTCGAGAGATAGTTTAACCCTTTTTTGGTCTCGTTGGACTATGGTACGAAAAAGGAACTAAGAGAGTTCTCTTTTGAGTGTTTTTCCAAACTCTATAATCTTGAAAAACCTTCGAGTTTACTATATTTGGATTCGTTAAACAAACATTGACAGACCCATGATGGGACCGAACCACTCCTTCCTAGGGTTCGTTAAAAATACTCCGAGGGACTCGTCCAAAGGATGAGCTTATATCAACAAGCATATGTGATCCTCTTCAATCTTGCGTAAAAATAAAGAGGTACTTGGCAGAAATGGTGGAGGAAAATTTGGGAAAGGGATATGTTTCATCTTTGGATTGATTGGCAGTAAGTGTCTCTCTTGAACATGACACCCCCTATTCATCATTCGAAGCCAATTTGGGTAATACATTTGTCTCTCATTCGATTTGATATCAAGGTCTTTCCATGTGTCGTATTTGAGTCAATGCCGCCAAATCATTGGTCGTGTCGTTCATATGTTCAAGAGAAGTCAGTCTGAAACCTCTATTTGAGTCGGCCATCTGCAGTTATCCATTCTTTTAGTGTCATCCTTCCCTGTGTCCGAAGTCCAATTGCTACATGCTCTGTTTCACTTTCAAACTCTGTTACTCATTTCGTGTCATTGATGGGGGATACATCAAGGCCCTCCTGTGACGAGTCTTGTTCCGTCGACTTCAGTGCATTATCTGGAATCAAGACTTAGAAATCATTTAGTACCTTGGAGCTTGCATGCCTCAATGGAAAGTTTCCTTTCTTTTGATAGTGGGTTTACATCATTGACCCTTGATCGAAAGATTTCGTCGAATGTTCGACATCAACTCATTTATTCATAGTGGATGGATTATACTTTAGTACCTTGGGAGTCATTGACATCAATGGTGATTTCCCTCACACTTGTTAACGGTTACATCAATGGCCGGTAATCAAGTGGTTTCTACCATGTTCGACTTCAACACATATAATCACATGGTTAGATTCGTACTTTGGGTGATGAAATTGAAGACCCTGGATATTTTCTTAAGTGATCCAGGTTGCGATGGAGTATGTATAATTTGTGACACATAGATCCACTGTGTATATTTCGTGGTTATGTCGTCTTGATTGAAAATTTGTCGCATAGATCCACAGTGTATTCAGGTGGCTATGCTATATTGTGACGGCATGGATCCATAGTGTACGATTGGTGGCCATGACCTTTGTTTATGGTGTCATCAGTCTATGATCTGAGTATGGGAATGCCTACCTCAGAAATTGGTATACATGATATTCTGTCGATGCTTCGATGTTTGCAGGTTTCCGATTAGATGTGCTCTTGGTTCTCAACACACACATGCAGCTTACAAAGTCTATCAACTGTCACTGGTTCCAATCTCAGACTTTGGGGGGCATTCTGCTATCTACAATTTTGGTCATCGTGATGATGTTATGATGATGGAAAATCAAGCTCTTCACTAAGAACACTTTCCTGAGAAAAGTTACATTTGTCTGCTTCTAGAAATCATACTTTTAAGGGATGTTCATAGGCTATCTATATATTTGCTTGCGAGAATGCCTGATTCTCGCAGGCTACATTAATCTGGAGTGCGAGGGGTTCGCACTGTACCTAACTGTCAGGGTGAGAACATTTTCTAAAAGAAGGAAAAAGGTGAATTCTCGAACCTTCTAGAAGGGAATCTTCTAGAAGCATGGGTTGGCATTCGAATGGTTGTTCAGGTGTTGGCATTCCAGATATCTTGGGATCATTCCTATCCAAGTAACTAATATATTTTCTCCTATATATTGAGGGGAATCCTTATGGAAAAGGTTAGAAACAAACTAGCAAGAGATTGATTGGAGAATTATTGAAAGCTTGTATGAAGGACTGATGCTATAGCAGCTAGAGACACCAGCAAGGTCATCAAAAGTGGTTGATTTTCTTCATTCTTGAGGAAGTGTGTGTGTCAGAGCTAGGAGCCATCGAAAGGAGATCTACAACATCAAGGCTCAGGTTGTAAGTTTCACTTTCAATTAATTCAATACAGTAATATGTCCCTTTCCCATAAAGATGATGTCACTTTATTACATAACTCCTTGATCATATGTATAGATTAGACATTGAATATATTGATTTTCTTTCACTTCGATTGGTTTGTACTGTTATGATATGAATGACACAAGAGCATTGGAGCGAATCTTGGAAAAACAGACCCAAGGAAAGTGTTCATAAGGTATGTTCATGATCCTTGTCTCTTAGTTCATTCAATAGGATAGATCTAGGGAAAGAGTATTATTCTGTCTTGTTTTGTTCTAGATCCAGGTGGATCTAGGGAGATCAGTTTGTGTCTGCACTTACGGATTAATCCTGAAACAACAGGATATTGTTCACCCAATAGTCTCCCAACATTGTGGCTGGCCCAATTTGTCTCTACCTACTCCTCCTCCACCGGTTAACCCAAATTTCCAAATTTCCCTTGCACACTCATCTGTACAGTCTTCCCACGTAAGAAAAAGAATAAAAAATGAAGCCTACCACATGCATGATAAAAGAAAAGTTGTTATTGCCCCCTCCTCTCCCTCAAGTGATTCAGCCAAATCCATTTCATCATGCATGCACTTGAGAGATGACTATTCTCATTTCATCAGTGAGATCAAGCCTAAAGGCTCCACACTGTTGGACAACTGAGAGGGGGGGGTGAATAAGTTGTTACCGTGCTTAAACAATTATGCTTCTTTTAAACTCTTTGCAGAAACACTGAATGATGATCACAATAATGCAGGGAAATAAACAATGTCACATTCAGCATCAGTCACACATGTATTAGAAACACAGAGACAGATATTTCCCGAGGAAACCCATACAAGGTAAAAACCTCTTTTTCTTTATATGATAAGTAATGGTTACATCCTTTACCTTATCATACATATGAGCACCAACTCATAATGAGGCTACAACCTCAGTTTTGCAAGCTACAACATGCTGAGAGAACCAACTCTCTGTTTTCTCTAGCACCCACTAGAAGGAAGCACCAACTCCCTGGTTTCTCTAGCACCAACTAGAAGGAAGCACCAACTCCCTGGTTTTTCTAGCACCAACTAGAAGGAAGCACCAACTCACTGGTTTCTCTAGCACCAACTAGAAGGAAGCACCAACTCCCTGTTTTCAAGCACCCACTTGAACCTTTGAGGACACCAATCCTCCATAGCTCCTCCCAACCACCCTGGAAAATAAATCTTTGCTTCTGAAACTTATTATAGTGATATGATGTTCAACAATGGCTTACCAGACTCATCACTGTTCTGTTGCATTTCGTTGCTCTGTCTGCCTCATTGCCTTTCTACACACATGACTTGCACTATCTGTTCTTCTGCTTTTTATGCTCTGTGCGCCATGTCCATTCACTGCACAGTTCCTCTTCTGTGTAATTCAGTTGCTGCACTCTCCTCCTTCTTCACACATGAATCACTTTCAAACCACACCAAACTCCAACAGTAACAGCGACCCCATCTCTTCTCTATACCGTGTATTTACAACTTATGTGCTCCTTGTGCATGCAATGTTCACAATGCCTCTGCATGATGACTCCATGTCGTTATCCTCCACCTCTCGAGTGCTCTATCTGATCATCATCATGACTCTTCAGCTTCTCTGGTGGTTCGCCCCACGTGTCCAACATCACTATATGTTATACTGAGATTCCTCAGCCTCTCTCGCAGTTTGAGACTCTTCGTATTCTCTGTGACAGTCGAACTCACCTTCTCTATTTCAGTTACAGGAATCAATGCTCATCAACTGTCAATTGCCTCCACGAACATCTTCATTCCTCTCAGAGACTCTTCACCTCCTCTGTCATTCATCCCGAAGTGTCTTCGTATCCTCTGGTAGAGACCATCAATGGTTTCTAGCAGTTTCACTCTGTCGTGCAATAGTATCCCTCAGATCTCCTTCAGTTTAATCTACATCGTTGGATGAGCTTTATTAATCTTGCCTTTAAATCGGGTTTTGGCATTTCGGAATTCCTATTGCATTGTGTTCTTGCCTCTCCAAGTCACAATCCCCAAAAATGAGCTTGGTTGCTCTATCTCTTTCCTCCATATCTCGCTGATGTGTCCAAGGGTTGTGACCATAGACTTATGCATAAGGTGCTTTCACGATTTCATGACTCCTAATGTTGAGAGACTCTGACTTCTCCATGTCTCGATTTTCGAAACTCTGATACAGAACTTTTGTCCATTAGCTCTTTCCCCAATATGACTATGGTCATAACCAAGCACCTATGCAAAAAGTTCTTTTGCGATTTCTCGTTTCATGATTTTCGACACTATGCTCCGTTGACCCCAAGTCATAGAAATTTTGATCACTTGCCACATGTCCTATGATTCCATGGTCCAGATATAATCTTGATTCAACGGCTATGATTGAATCACAATTTCACGATTTCGACATTCTTGATGCATTGGGTTATTTGCCTCTCTATGTCGCGATTCGCGAAACTCTGATATGGAGTTTGATCAATGGTCTAGATCTAATCTCTATTCAATAGCAGCGATTAAATCGTGATTTCGCATATCGCGATATCGATATTCCTGATGTAAATAATCTTTGACACATCCAAATGTCGATCCTCGATGCCTCTCCATTGACTAGAATCAACGGTCCAGATCAAAGCTTGATCTGACGGATTAGATTACATCGTGATTTCGCATATCACGAAATCGAGATTCCTATGGTGAATGTTCTTTGACAACTTCAACACTCGATCCTCGAAACTATGACATGGACTAGAATCAACGGTCCAGATTTGATCTTGACTCAACGACTGCGATTGAAGTCGCGATTTTTCATATCGCGAAATTGGGAATCATGTTGCATTGTTTCTTTGACATCTCCAACACATGATCCTTGAAACTCTGACAGGGTGTAAGTCTACTAATGTCACATGTGTTAAATAACTGCCACGTGTCACCCTGATTCGTGACTTACATGTGCTTGGCATGATGAATCGGTCTAACACTTGTCATTAGCTAGTTGTGCCACGTGTTCCTAGCTGACGTGGTCTGCTGACGTGAGTCGGGTCGACGGTCTGGATCACATCTTGATCTGACAGTTCAGATTCAGTCAGGATTTCACACATCACGATTTTGGGATTCTTGATGTCAATATTCTTTGACATCTCTAACTCTCGATCCCCGAAACTCCGACAGGGAGTCGGATCAACGGTCCACATAACCCCTTGAGATGGACGGTCCTCCTGCTTTCAGGATTTTGTGAGCCCTCTACTCCTTTCACTTTTAAAGATCATGCAGGTTTTCCTCGATCCAACGATGGTCGGACCTTGCACTCAGATCTAATGCCTGAGATATATCCTCTAGATCTACGTGCTTCTTTTGTCTTCATTCAGATCTGACGGCCATTGGGAATTCAGGATGAGATCCAGTGATCACTGGCGCTTCTCCTCTGGAGTGTACTTTGTCCTTGTTTTTCCTTTGCTGCATACTCTGATCTTTCCATCAATGACAATCTTACTTTACCTGATAATAACCTACCAACAATCCTCTACACTATCTCTTCTGAACTTATCGGGCTTGCTTTGCAGCGTCTTCCTAAAATACTTCTGGTCCCCATCTGTTACATTCTTCCTGTACTCATGCCATCTTCATTGTTGTACTTTCCATCAATGACAAGCATGCGCTACCTATTAAGCATTTGCCAACAATCACCCCCTTTGGCATTGATGGCAACTAAGGCACCCGAATTCTTTTCTCCCCCTTTGACATCAATGTCAAAGAAGAGACATGCTCCCCCTGAGCTATTGCAGTAATTTTAGGAGGCATTAGATATTCAAACAATACAAATCCCCCCCTAACAAGATGGACTCTTTTAGGTGTGAAACGAAATGACACCTAGCTTCTATCTGAGATATTCAAACGGTGTCTTGGCTAGGGGCTTAGTAAAGATGTCTGCAATTTTTTCTATAGTGGGAATGTAATGGACCT
This sequence comes from Picea engelmannii, assembly GCA_009831015.1. Classification (NCBI taxonomy): domain Eukaryota; kingdom Viridiplantae; phylum Streptophyta; class Pinopsida; order Pinales; family Pinaceae; genus Picea; species Picea engelmannii. Next base: position 979,320 of record ML781726.1, read on the forward strand.
GAATAATCTGATTGGTGACCTGCTCTCTCAGAAAATGATATTTTATGGGAATATGTTTTGTCTTGGAGTGGAATACAATATTTTTAGACACACTAATGGCACTAGTGTTATCACAATGATTTGGGATCGGTGCAATGTATTTTACCTCTAAGTCTGCAAGTGTCTGAATCATCCATAATACCTGTGTGCAACAGGTAGTAGTAGAAATGTACTCTGCCTCTGTGGTTGATAAAGAAATGGAACCTTGCTTTTTACTAAGCCAGGCTACTAAGGAGTTACCCAAGAAGAATGCTCCTCCATTGGTGCTTTTTCTCTCATCAACACAATTTTCCCAATCTGCATCTGAATAAGCAGTCAATTGAAGACTTTGATTTCTAGGATACCACAGACCATAAGTCATTGTTTCTTTTAAGTACCTAAATATCCTTTTGACAACTTGCAAATGACTCAGTTTAGGTGAAGCCCGATATATTCCTACCATTCCTATAGCATGCATTATGTCTGGGCGAGATGTTGTGATGTACAACAGGCTTCCTATCATTGATCGATATGAGCTTTTATCAACATCAGGTGAATCATCATCCTTGCTTAATTTACATCCAGTTACCATAGGTGTACCCATAGGTTTAAAATATTCCATTTGAAACCTTTTCAACATTTCTCTTAAATATTTTCCTTGAGAAATGAAGATCCCTTCGGGCCTCTGAGTAATTTGCAGACCAAGAAAAAATGACAGTTCTCCTATCATAGACATTTCAAATTCAGACTCCATGGCAAAACCAAACCATTGTACCAGTGAATCCTTATTACATCCAAAGATGATGTCATCTACACAGACCAGTACGATGAGAAAATCATTATCCTATATCTTAATATACAGATTGTTGTCAGTTGTTCCTCTCTTGAACCCTTTGTCTTTGAGATACGTATCCAGTCTGTGATACCAGCCTCGAGGGGCTTGTTTTAAACCATATAAATCTTTCTTCAACTTGCATACTAAGTCAGGGTTATCAGACAATTTGAAACCCTCTGGTTGTTCCATATAGACTTCTTCACTTAAATGTCCATTGAGAAAGGTTGACTTGACATCCATTTGGTATACTTTAAACCTTTTATGACAAGCATTGGCAAGAAACATTATGATAGCTTCTAATATTGCTACGGGCGCAAACGTTTCATCAAAATCTAGTCCTTCTATCTGAGCATAGCCTTTACAGACAAACCTCACTTTGTTCCTGATAACTTGTCCTTGCTCATTCAACTTATTCTTAAAGATCCATTTGGAGCCAATGACGTTTTTACCTTTGGGTCTTTGAACCATCTCCCAT
>ML781726.1:980747-1017443 GCA_009831015.1 Picea engelmannii
TGATCTTGGAGGAAACTTGCAGTCAGCCAAAGGAGAGCAATCATCGAAGCTGCTGTCATCCAGGTTGTGGATCGTTTAGGCAAGGGTTAGACAAAGAGGACTTGACGAAGCTGTCGCATTCGCATCTACGATTGTAAGTACTGATGTCGTTATTCTCATTAATATGACATGCTTGGCCTGTTTCTTTCTAGTTTGTGTCTGATGTTACATGAACTTATCATTCAATGATAGATCTGTTTTCAAGCTAATGTCAATAGAGTAGGAAGTGGTCGTATCTTGTTTTGTCCACAGACCTCAACGAGGAGCAAAGTATTGGAGCGCAACTCAGAGCGTGCAGGGACAAACGTCGATTAAGAGGTACTTCTGTTACTCTCCCTTCTCATGCATTAGGCTTAGATAGATTCGAAAGAAATTCAGTGTCCATGATAAGCACTTTTCTGTCTAGGGTTAAGGTCAAGCCTTAGAGGTCGATCTACTTGTCCGCAGGCAGATTTTCCTACAACAATGACTATGGTCATAACCAAGCGCCTATGCAAAAAGTTCTTTCACGATTTCTCGTTTCGTGATTTTCGACACTATGCTCCATTGACCCCAAGTCAGGGAAATTTTGATCACTTGCCACATGTCCTGTGATTCCATGGTCCAGATGTAATATTGATTCAATGGCTACGATTGAATCGCGATTTTACAATTTCGGCATTCTTGATGGATTGGGTTCTTTGCCTCTCTATGTCGTGATTCGTGAAACTCCGATATGGAGTTTGATCAACAGTCCAGATCTGATCTCTATTCAATGGTTGCGATTAAATCACGATTTCACATATCGCGATATCGAGATTCCTGATGTCAATAATATTTGACACATCCAACTCTCGATCCCTGATGCCTCTCCATTGACTGGAATCAATGGTCCAGATCAAATCTTGATCTGACGGCTCAGATTACTTCGTGATTTCGCATATCGCGAAATCAGGATTCCTGTGGTGAATGTTCTTTGACAACTTCAACACTTGATCCTTGAAACTCTGACATGGACTGGAATCAATGGTCCAGATTTCATCTTGACTCAATGACTGCGATTGAAGTCGTGATTTTGCATATCGCGAAATCGAGATTCCTGTTGCATTGTTTCTTTGACATCTCCAACACGCGATCCTCGAAACTACGACATTGTGTAAGTTTGCTGATGTCACATGTGTTAAATAACTGCCATGTGTCACCCTGATTCGTGACTTACATGTGCTTGGCATGTTGAATCCGTCTGACACTTGGCATTACCTTGTTGGGACACATGTTCCTAGCTGACGTGGTCTACTGACGTGAGTCGGGTCGACGGTCTAGATCACATCTTGATCTAACGGTTCAGATTCAGTCGGGATTTCACATATCGCGATTTCAGGATTCTTGATGTCAATATTCTTTGACATCTCCAACTCTTGATCCCTAAAACTCCGACAGGGAGTCGGATCAACGGTCCACATAACCCCTTGAGATGGACGGTCCTCCTGCTTTCGGGATTTTGTGAGCCCTCTACTCCTTGCACTTTTAAAGATCGTGTAGGTTTTCCTCAATCCAATGGTGGTCGAACCCTACGCTCAGATCTAACGCCTAAGATCTATCATCCAAATTTTTGCGCTTCTTTTGTCTTCATTCAGATTTGACGACCATCAGGAATTCAGGATGAGATCCAGCGATCACTGGCACTTCTCCTCTGGAGCATACTTTGTCCTTGTTTTTCCTTCGCTGCATACTCTGATCTTGCCATCAATGACAAGCTTACTTTGCCTGATAATAACCTGCCAACAATCCTCTGCACTATCTCTTCTGAACTTATCGGGCTTGCTCTGCAACGTCTTCCTAAAATACTTCTAGTGCCCGTCTGTTACATTCTTCCTATACTCATGCCATCTTCATTGTTGTACTTGCCATCAATGACAAGCATGCGCTACCTGTTAAGCATTTGCCAACACACACAACCTAAGGATAATTCAAGAAATTCAAAGGGAGACATAAACAACAAAGGGAAAATTGCCTCCGAAAGTGGAAAATATGGTTTTTGAGTATATTTTATGATTGATTGTTGAGAACAGTTGACTGATGAAGTTTTTGGACAACATACTATTTTTTCATATTTTTTATATTATTTGTTTGGATATGGTTTAAAATATCATTGATATTTAATTTTCAAAATATGAGAATAATGATGGGAGCCACAAGGAGGGGTGAGTTTGATTGATTGACTAGTTATGTTTATTTTTGTTAAGAAACTAAAGGGAGTCACAAGGGGTCCCACCTACTAGTTATTATTTATTAAAGAGCCTTATTATTATTATATTAATTTCTCCACTAAACTAAAAGTTAGTTGAGTTTTAGTTAACTTAACTAAAAAAGGTAGTTGAACTACTTCCAGTAATTTGGAATGCTTAAAGACAAAATGAGAAGGAAGAACAAGAGGAGAATAGAAGGAGAAAGCATACAAAGGTTTTCTCTTGATTTTTATTGAGATAGTTCAGTTTTCATTCATTTTTCAATTCATTAAAAGGCTAATTATCTTTTATGACAACAAGGTCCTATTGTAGACATCAAGATTCAAGGTTGAATTACATCATTCAGACACTTGTTTTCAGAGGTGTTGATCTATCTTTGATAGTTTGTGTAGACTTGTTTGTTTCTGAATTAAATTTCATTATTGATAAAGGATATTGTGCAGAGTCAAGTGGGCAACAATCCATGGCAAGTTGATCCAACTTTTAAAGTTCATATTTTTACTTTGTTAGAAGTCTTTTTGTATGGTTTTCATTGGGGACATCTAAGTTTGACTTTGGTCCAAACTCCCTCAGGGATTTTCGTAAAGAGAATGATTCTTTTGATTTTTTGGAATGAAATAAGAGATTGATATTCTATCTCATCTATGTTAAAATGCAACTTGGTATTTTTGCTTTTGTCTCCACATTTACTTTTGCATCTGTTATATTCATAAAATTGTATAAAAAGTTGAATTTTACAACAATCTTCTATTTAAAAAAACAGCCTAAGCCCTTATAACTAATACTTGTGGATGAAGAAATAAATTTTGAGGCTATAAATGTAGGGTGATATTCCCGTCTATCTTTCCTTAGCCAAGCAAGATCTGAAAATGCTTGAGTAAGATTATTGCATATCTTTTCCTCAACAATGACCACTTTGAGAAATTTGTCCAAGAGTGTCTTCCCATGAGGGATTTCACCATAAGGAGTCCACTTTGAAGTTTATCCATTTGGTTATTCCTATCAACCATGATAAGAAAATAATGACCAACCTTTACATCATCCTGTCTATACATCAATCCATGACAATACATCACTATGACACTATTTGACATCTTTGACATAAATTACATCTATGAAAACATAGGTCATCAATCAATACATCAATGATACTATGAAAAATAAATCAACTCTTTGGCATCAATCATTTGACATCAATGACAACATAATGCAACAATATCCCCCGTTGGCATTGATGGAAATACCAATCATTGATGGAAACATGTAGACATGGAATTTCTCTTCATCAATAGTCATATCAATCACATCAATGTGACTATCTCTCCCCATTTGACATCAATGGAAAAGGGTAGTTCTCTTCTTGGGGTTGTTCCCCCTACCTGAACTCTCCTTGGGGATGCTCCCCTTGTCTGGATTCCTTTTAGCTTCCGTTTCATAATCTCTCCCCTTTTGAGCAAGGCATATCACTCTGATGTAATATTGAAGACATATCGCTCATGCTCCCCCTATGACCATTGTTCTCCTTGGAAACATGCCTTCGTGCTCTCTCTCCAAGAATTTATCTCTCTATCCTACATGTGATGAATCTCTCCTCCTGGAATCATGGGAAGAAGAATGACTCCCCTTGTGGGTATGCCTCCCCCTATATTCTCTAAAAGATGAACAATATGCTACCACTACAATCTACTTTTGATGCAAATGCTATTGCTCAACCAAAACATAGATCAAGTGCACAAGAATGATCTTCTCTTCCTACGACGATCCTTGGACCTGTCCTTGCATCAAACTCATGCCATACCATACATCATGAAGAAAAATATATGTCAACAATGAAAAGAGAATCATGAACAAAACATCAACCATGTACATCTTGTTCCATACTGTGTTCCAACCATGCACAACACCCATGTACATCAACCATGTACATAAATACCATACAATATACCATAAGATATGATCAATGGAGTGTATCAACCATATGCCAAGAACTTGTCCCAATTGTGTACCAACCATATGCCTATGCTAACATGCCAACCATGTTCCTCAAACAAGTGTCATATCACTCATGATATGCCTCTACCATGAACCAAGTTCCACAACCATGTATCTCAACCAAAAATATATCAATCAATCATCATAACAAGTGTCTCAACTATATCACCCCATACATCATGTACCAAAGAAAGTGCATAAACCATGCACCAAACCTCAACAAGATGAACTAAAATCAAGATGTGTTCCCATACATATATACCATATCAACCATAAACCATGTGCCAATCATAATGCTATCAAGTGCCTCTAACAATGTACCAAATATGTACCAAGCACGCATCAAATATAGATCAAGCTATGACTCATCATTGATGTACAACATAACCACCTCATAAACTCATCAACTACATGTCCCAATATGTAGCTCAACCATATGCCAAATGCATGCACCAAGACATCAAACAAATATATCTCTAAAAACACATCATAAGATATATCAATGGAACTCACATATGTACCATCCATGTACCATGATAGATATGCCTCAAAAACCATTCACTACAACAAGTAATAAGTAACCAATAGTACCTCTAAACATGTACTAAGATTTCCCCTCAATAGATCAATGATATGACTCTAGATAACATCACATCAACATGAATTGTCCCATAAACAACATGCCATATCATCACTGACATAAGCAACATTGTTCCTCAATAGTAAATGTCCCAATCCATAGTCTATGGTTAGTACTATGCATCCAAGATATAATTTCAACACTCAACCATATGTCATCACCATACATACTCATCAAACACACATAAGAATATGAAACCTGAAGAAAACCATCTCATACCCTACATAAACAAAGTTAGATAATCAAACCATGCTACAACTCATATGTACATTCCTCTTCTTGAGGATTGTTTCATAGGTACGCATCATGTTCCACAGAAAACTCACATATGTAAGAGACCTTTCTATAGGTCACCTCGCATATGTACGCGACTTCTCCCATAGGAGGCCATGTATGCTCCATAAAATTTCAATCTTGAGCTTGCCTCATGGATGCCATTCTATTCTGGTTGTTCAGTCTTCTTCATCCACTTCTGAGAATGTCTTGTTCTCTCAGTACTGGTTCTTTCAGCTTCCATCCTTTCAACCTTGTCTTCCTTCCTAGCTTCATGTGTTCATCTTGTCATGATATATAAAGAACTCTTCATGGACTGTCTTCTTGTGTTCCAACAATCTTGGGATTTGTGGCCAAACCCATTGTAGTTGTAGCATATCATGGTGTGACAATGAGAAACAATGTGTCCCACTTGATTACATCTCCAACACCTTAGGGTGTTATGAAACCTTCCATTATCTTTCCTTGAATAATGTCTACAATCCAAATCTTTGTGACCATATTCATTACATGAGTAGTAGTGACCATGAAAAACATTTTCATACCTTTTCATTGGTGTCCACCATGAAGGTGTCTCTCTTCTGAATTTGCTTTGAGGTGTAAAGATGGTTTCTTGATGTCTTCCTTCCTTTGTTCTTTTCAAATTTTCCTTGATTTGTGTAGATGGTTGACTTGCAACATTACTTCCACCTTTTGAGAGTGAAGGACTTACCTCATTCTTCTTAGAAGTGATAGCTTCCTTGTTGTATCCAAAACCCGATTTATCATTTGGAGATCTTTGGCTATCTAGGATCTCATCCAAGATTGTTGAAATGTTCATGAAGTTGATGTGAGTGTTTGACTTCTCTAATTTCTTTCTAAGATCAACAACTTCAGCTTCCAACTTATGGAATGAATCTTCCTTTTCATTTACTTGATTCCTCAATAGTTCCTCTATTATTTTGGCTTCTTCAATTTTGGTCTTAAGATTGACATTAACTTCAAGACTTTTTCTAGGTTCATCATCTACCTTATTCTTTCCTTCTGTTTCATTCTTTAGTCTATTGATCTCTTCTTCTTTTTCTTGTAATTGATTATTTTTACTTTCTTCTTGTTCTTTGAGAATTTTCTTTAGTGCCATGGTATATATTGGGTACTTTTCTAGGAATTCCTTGGTGTATTTTTCAAGATACTCAAAAGCAATTGAGTAATGTCCCATTTCACTAATAACATCATCTAACTCAGATACAAAATTATCTTTAATCTTCAACAAATCCTCCTCTTCATCTATAGGATAACTGTTATCTGATTCTACACAAGCTACTTCTATATTTGCTTCTTCACTTGTAGAGAAACATTCAATATCATGGCGCTTAGGATTACTGCAATCAGAGGATTTTGGAGAGTCTTTCGCTTCATTTTTCTTGATGGAATCTGTTGTTAAGTGTGTGATCCACTTACTCAACCTTAGATGTGCCAAATAAATACAAAGCCATTGAGGAAATATTTCATCCATAGACAACTTCATATGGTTACATTTTTGTAGCATTATGATAAGTGGTATTGTACTACCATTTGAAAAGGGGTAGGCACTTTTGTCTTCACTGTCTTCCTTTTTTCCTTGATATGTCGTATCTAGCTTCAACCATAGATCCTTGGTGGAAGTACATTGTCCCATGATTTCTTTGATAGAACTTGAGAGTCCATTGAAAATGGTCTTTAGAGCCAATGCATCATTCTTCTTTTCTTCCTTTTGAGCTGCAAACTTTGACTTATTCTTCAAGGGAAGTGATCCACCAATATCTAATTTCCAAACACCTTCTCCTTTTTCTTTCAAATACCCTTTTGTTTCTATTTTTCTTGTTGAATATTTTTTCTCATCAAAGATTGAAACTTCATCATCCATTTGTGTGTCCATGGATCTCCTCCAAGCTCGTTAAGGCTTATAGTGAAGGCTTGCTCTGATACCAATTGTTGGACACACCAGCCACACTAAGAGGGGGGGTGAATTAGTGTGTGTCATTTTACAAGTTTTTCTCACTTCAAGTTAGCAACCATTTCAAAACATAATATTACACATCATCATTGTAAGATTGCATGTAACCATTCACCAATGACATCCATCAATAATAAAGAGAAATCAATCCATAAGCACAATGAACACAAGAGACACCATATGTATGTGTAAGCTTTTGTATTATGATTTAGATGTGACTACAATCACGGGGGTTTTATTAGCACCAACTGAAGTAAGGAGCACCAAATCCAAGGAGAGCACCAACTCTCAAGCAAGACTTGGCTTGCCGTAAGACTCAACTTGTCGATATAATGCAATCTATCCAACTAGAATTGATCTAGTTGTACAACCAACACAAATACAAGTAAACCATTTATAGAATCTGTTCCAACTCATAATCAGATATATACAACAAATGATCATCACAAGAATCTACCCATACAACCAAAAACTTCATCAAGCTCCCTTCATTCATGATGGCATGCAATCAACAAGTTAACTCAACTTGTAAGATTCACCACAAGCTCAATTTTTTGTTTCTAATTCTGAAATTTCTATGTGAGGTACTCCTACATGTATTGTCATACCTCTACAAATTTCACAGTTTGCAAAGCCACAGAAAATAAGTTGTAGTAGAAATTCCAAGCTAACTTGTTTGAAACATATTTTCAGGATTATTTAGGAACCCTAACTTCCACAGAGAATATCTTTGAAAATATTGTGATTCAATGTCTTGAATTTTAACCACAGATACTCTGATTTCTTTTGTCTAGTTCCTCCAAATTTCATGGTCCGAAACTTCCCATAACAAAAGTTATAGAAAATATGGGAAATCCTCCTTAATTGTGTCCTATTCTAGAGAGATCACTTGTACAGAATTCCCCGTATGGAATATTTTTTATATAGATATGAAAATGATAACACCATACTAAATCATGTACTATAATCAATACATTTGGTCTTACTGAATTTGGATCCGGTATGAATAAGTTATGACGTTTTTACCCGAAACACATGTTTTAGACTAGTTTCAGGACTAGCCACAAACCCTATTTTTCACAAAGTGTAACTCCAAAAATAAAATGACCCACAAGATGAAATTTATATCATAGTTACTTGGAAATATTTTCACAAAGGCCTCCAGATTTCATTGTTGGAATCATTGTATAAAAAATTTATTACGAAAATGGTGAGATAACTTGTAAATAACATACCTTAGAAAGCACCATCAAAATACTTTATCCTCCCTTGAATTTCGACCTTCTTTACTTCACCTTCCCTTTGAAAGTCGCCTTAGATCTCCTTTGGTTACCTCAGTCACCTGTAGATATTCAATATTCTCAGTGGATACTAATGGGAGACCCTTGCTCTCTTATTTATACTCTCCAAGTAGCTTCCTCTAGAAGTATCCATTTAACCACTTTGTCCACTTAACCACCATTTCCATTTAGCCACTTTTTCCACTTAAACAATTTTTTCCACTTAGCCACTTTGTCCACTTAACCACTTTGTCCACTTAACCATTTTATCCACAAATAGTAAACTCTCCAATTCTAGTTGCAACTAATTTATTTTTAATTGTTTTCTTGTTGCAACAACTTAACCCATGACTAACCACTTTGATTGGTCAACTTATTCTAGGGGCTTATAGAATAATTTGATGTTTTTGACCTTCTAGAGGCTTTTATATAACTCATGAGGGTTCTCCAACTTCACATGGCCATAACTCTCTAATCGTGAGGAGATATTTTACATTCCACGTATCATCGGAAATGGCATGACATATACTATCCATATGGAATAGTTTCTCCTACAAATTCACTAATATTCATTAATCAAAATTGGGTTCCCTAACCACACTGTTGGGCTACCTAACCATTTGGACTTCACAAAGCATCTTCCCATGAGGGATTTCACCATAAGGGGACCACTTTGAGAACTTTATCCAAGAGTGTATTCCTGTGAGGACTTTCACCATAAGGGGACCACTTTGGAGTTTATCTATTTGGTTATTCCTATCAACCAAGACAAGACAATAATGACCAATCTTTACATCATCCCGTCTACATCAATACATGACAATGCATCACTATGACACCACTTGACATCTTTTACATAAATTACATCTATGAAAACATAGGTCATCAATCAATACATCAATGATACAATGACAAAGATATCAACTCTTTGACATCAATCATTTGACATCAATGACAACATAATGCAAAAATTATCTCTCCCAAAGGATTCACTTCAAGTTATTATCCATTTGAAAGAACACTCTCGTCAACCTATGTCCAAAGAAGCTCGACAACATTTTTATGGTCATACTTTGAATATTTTTGGTCATGAAGACTAGATATTTCAGTGGTCCAGAGTGTATTCATACTATTCATCAACTCTTGCTAAAAAAGAAGTAATCTGGACATTCAAAATTTCTCACACAAGGTTTGTGCCTGAGGTATTTGACTACAAAGAACTGGTTGCATGGTGCATTGAGAATTACATCCTGAGCCAGCTAATTATACAACTACAAGATCATTCCCCCATATCTCTTTCCCACAAGTATTTCGTAAGATTTTGAAGCTCCCTAAGCCAACACTTACCTTCAAGGAGAGGAATGTAGATATTTTCTGAAGAAACATGATAATGGGTTGGATCTCTTGCCAGAATATTTGGAGAACCCATCATCTATTCCAGAGGATATAACCAGGCTTCAGGTAGACGCTTTCAAAAACCCCTTTCAGTAAATCACTTTGTTGTTTACCGAGTTGACAGGTAAAGAAAACACTGCCACCATTTCTCACATGATTCTTTATATTTTATTTTTTACAGTTAAAGAGCAAGCTATCTTCGACTGGGGGAAATTGATTTCCATTGATATCTCCTCCCAATTGTCATATCACAAAAGGGACAAGAAATTATTTATGACTTCTTATTTGGTATTTGTGATAGTATATTGTTGTCAGTTTCCAAAACGGATTATCTGTAAGAGGGTGAACTATGAAATTGATCCAGTTTCCTTCTAGTATCAATCATTTAAGAGACACAAGACTTCTTTGAATTTTTATGAAGTTTACAATGATTTCATTTTAGTTTTCAAAGGATTTTTATTTGGTAAAAATACCTCCAGAATATCAAACCATGCTAGTAAATGCTTGGAGAAAAAGGGAATGTTAGAGCAGATGGAAAATCACAGTGATATCAGGATCTTATGTTCCAAGGAAAATCCATCTTTTCTTCCATACCATGTGTTTGATAAATTTTTTATTACGAAAGTAGCAAGGAAATACAATTTCTGGTTGCACTTTTTTCATGAAAATCGAAAAAAGCAATTCATCCCCTTGCCTTGGAAAATTGGAGACTTTATATTCAGGAATATAAACAAAATTGATGAGTTTGTGAATCACTTCCATAATGTAAATCTGAAATATGATGAAAAGATAAAGGGGTTTGACCCTAAAAAAATATTCGTGGAACATATGTTGTTAGTAGGAATCAACAACTCATTCATTCATACAATTTTGAGTGAAGAAGAAGACAACTTAGGCACTCCTGCACACAATGCTAGTGACTTGGAAACAATACTTAGTACTAACGAGTTTTACAAGAAAAAAGGAAAGGTTCCCAGTGAGAAGGGTGCCAAGTATCCAGTTGTTACTCCTAAAACTACCACATCTTAGAGCAATGCTCCAATGTCCTACCCAACTAGGAAAGTTACCAACAGTAGTTCAAGTGGCGGAGGAGAAAAGAATCCCTCTCCAGTAAAATCGAGAGTTCACACAAGCTCCCTCTGAGAAAGAAGAGGAATAATGTTGTGCAAGAGGAAGAAGACCATGACATCAACAACTTATCTCTTGAAGACATGGCACTCGAGGGGGATATTGAGAAAAATTTTCCTATCATTGATCATCCAAGAAACACGGCCCATAAAAATTCATCATTAGAGATCATTGAGAATGATACTTTCAATGAACAAGAGTCATTCGCTTTCCAAATCATTGTCTTTGACAAGGAATCTAAGAAATTGATTATTGAAAAACATGATATGAAAAATAAGAAAGGAAAATCTCATTTGGACGTTGACCTAAAAGATATGTGGTCGTCACATATTTCTTAAATTCATATAGTGACCGAGGATGCTCTTGATGATTCCATTGGTGGTCTAGAAGTGGAAAACATGAAGTTGAAATAAAAGATCAAGGAGATGGAAGACACCTTAATGCCTCTTCCACTTCTTTCCAGTCCTTTGTCAATAGTCAGACCCACCACACCCATTGTTAAACTGAAAGGATCTTCAAGCCTACTTACATCAGTTAGGAGCTATGTAGAAATAAATATCAAGAAAAGAATGGCGTTGATCACAGAGGCATGGGAAGTTTTGAAAAACATTGTTTCTTTTGGTTCGAGGGTGCATGCCTTCCATGAATACTTACAAGCTGATGTGAAGAACGAAGAAGGTTTTTACATTGATAATTGATTCTCTAACATGATGTAACTAAGGAGAAGAGAGGAGGATCTGCCCTCCCCAAGTTGGATAAAACAACTAAATGTGTGCTGGAAGGAAAAGATTAAAAATTTGAATAATATTGTTCAAGCATGCAGCGAAGATATACTAAAAAGGGAAGAACTATTAAAATGGCTCACTGAGATAGACCTAGCAGGAGGTACTAACGAAGTACAAGACCCCAAATTAATTCTCAACTCAATGTTCCTAAAAAAACATTAGTTTGAGGAACAAGTTGAAATTTTTAAAGGGTTATGAGTTGAAAAGTTCTATGATATACTTGAATGTAATGAATATGAAATAGATAATTGGCTAGTGGACTATTCCGTAAAGAATCAATATATCGAGGAAGTGATACATGGTATTTCCCTTTATTTGATAGACTTGGAAAGAGAGTTATTCAACATCAAAATCCAACATGAGATAAACGTGGCACCAATGAAAAATTATATTGAAGAATGGTTCAAGAAAACAATCGAGAAATTGACCAATGAAGGGAAAGAAACAATTGAGACGGTTTCGGTAACCGTTAATGAAGACCATAAAAGGACAATGTCAAGAAAGTGAAGACATGAGATACCATCATAGTAAGTTTATGTTGATCACATATTTATTTCTTTACCAGTTCCTTCATCCAGTTACTCTGTTTCTTTCAGTAGAAAGGTTTAATCGAAGTCTAATAACTTATCTTTTTCTTCCTTCCATATCTTGTTGTTCTACTTTCGCCCACCATCCTCCTTCTACGAGCTTAATTCTTGTATATATTTTCTTTATGGTCCGTGGGAGCCCCAATCCCAATCCTAAGGACAAATGCTTTTTAAATTTCAAAGAATATGTAACAGACTACATATTTTTTAGAAATTTCAAGAGAGTTATTTCGGAATCAGTTTTGATTGTAATTTGTAACTATGATTTTTTAGTATAAATTATTTGGGATTGATATATCATTATATTTATTTGATTTTCCCATTTTCACTCTGTTAAAGCTCTCTTATGCATGTGGATCATATTCTTTTTATTTTAATGTGATCATAAATCTCTAGTTTAACTATGATGGATGTGAGGAAGTTATGTTTATCTTTTTCAAATGTATGAAGCGTGCGGTTCTTAGTCATTTCTCAAGAAATTTCTTTAAAAAAAAACAAAACATTTTATTTCTTATTATTTTCTATTGTAATCTTTATATTTCTTTGATTACCCCGACGAACTTCTGCAAAGTCCCGTATTCTGAAGATCTAAAGCCACAAGGAAATATTAAGTTAAAGAGGAGTACCACCTCTATAAAAATGCAAGGGGATTTGCATCCTCATGAGGTTTTCATTTCGGTCCTAACAGATTCAAGAGTCAACACAACCTTGGAAACTTCATTCTAGAAGGAGTCAAGAAGCAGAAGGAAGAAGATCATGCTCCTAAGAAAGGTAATAATCATGCTCTTGTTACAGTTAATTCCTTATCTAATTCATGGATTATAGATTTTGGCACATCATATCATATGGCGGAAAAATAAAAGTTTTCACTTCTTTGAGTTCATGCTTAAGACCCCCCATTCTCATGGGGGATGATACTCCAGTAGTAGTATCAGGAGAGGGGAGAGTACAACTCCCTAATGACAGTTTTGAGAATGTTTTACATGTTCCAAATCTTTCTATGAATATGATCTTAGTTTATCATATCACTCAGAAAGGTAAAAAGGTTGAATTTACATCAGATTCAGTTTCTGTACCTGACATGCATGACAATTCCATTATTGCAATTGGTGAGGTGGATCACAAATCAAGGTTGCATAAATTCACTAAGTTTGCTAACAATGAATCCTCTTTTCTACTTACACATAAGGAGAGTAATCTGCATGCACCTCTAGTGCAACATGCATATACTCTTGTGCTTCCATAAATTCCATACATCAGAGATGATTCCATACACTTAGATTTTGTACATGGAAATGAGTAAGTAGTAAATCCAGATAAGGAGCCAACGTCAAATCTTTAGTCAATGCCCAAGAGGGAACAATCCATGCTTTAGGAAACATGTGTTCTTGCAAGGAATCCATTGGATTCAAGGAGGACTCAATATCATCACAAGGATCCTTCTCATGTACTTTCATATTCTGAACCAATGATGCCCATGCATTGCCATGATATGGTTCAATAATCTAATCTAGAGACCTACAATGAGGTGTTGATGGGTCTTAAATCCCTTGACTCAACAGTAGGAACCAAACCCGCCACTGAGGCCCAATTAGACTTTGCATCGTTTAATATGGAATGGTTCTCCAGATCTTGCGATCTGGCGAATTTATCGATGGTATTTGTGTTTTCTTATGAAGTCTCTCCCTTCAATTAGGACTGTTCTTCTCTATATTTTCTCTTGGGGTGGGGATGGTATGAGAGATGCAAGCTAGTATAAACCAACTTGACAAATAACAAGATTAATTTTTAACTACTGGGAAGAGGCCAATCTTGGGATGACCCACTGCTCAAACATGCAGACAGTGATTCTATGCCAAAGGGCCTAGTACTAATACATTAACCAAATGATAATCAAATTACTATTTGAGAAACTAACTAACAGAAAGAAAACACATATGTAACAAGATCACGGTAAGAAAAATAATTCATCTACCATAACATTCATCACATAATAACACAACGATTTATCTTCATCATTAAAGCAAAGAACATCAAACCATTGCACCTGATAACCTGATAACAAAATTAATTGTTGTTACTCATTACTGCATCATTCATGGAACAGGATAGGAAGTAGTTATTCTCCAAGTCCAATCACATACATCTGATGAAAATAGCTTGTCTTTGGTCCAGAAGGACTTCTCAATTCATAGCACTCTCAAAATATTTCTTAACAACCAAAAAGAAAGATTTCTTACAACCACCATCGACCCTTGACTAATTGGTCGATGTCCTTATTTATAATATAAAGTTAAACCGAAATTAATGGCTAAGTACAGTTTGAACCAAACAATAATCGCCATGTGGCACCATCGTCCAACAGTTTCTTTAACAGTCCACCCGAGATATCTCTTGAAAATGGTGACTTATTTCATATTCAGACCAACTGATAAACAATTCTTCACAAGTTTGGGCCCATGGGAATCTGTGTTGTTCCATTAAGGCTACATATATTCCTCTGATATCTGTTGCATGTGCTTGGTACTTTACCAAACTAGAGTTCAACTGTTGTAGCATGGTTCGAGCTCTGATCGGGTGTTCTGCAAATTGTTGCACTTGCCCTGGCCTTGCATCGGTTATCTTTGTGCACTCTTCGGTCCATAGTGAGTCTTGATTGGCATGTATCTTGAGAACGTCACTCAGGTCGATAAATTCATCGGGGGTGCCAAACTCGGGGAGACCGACTTCTCGCATTTCTCCTTCGGTTGATGCTTCAGTATTTCTTTTGAGTTCTTTGGCGAGATCCTAGAGAAAGCTTTGTTCGGTAATCAGGTAATTTTCCTGCAATCAGGATTGAGATAGTTTAGTGATCAAATAATATAATATAAGCTATCAACAAATAAAATGGATTGATATGAACCTGTGGAGCTCCCTAGTCCCGATCATTTAATACTTACATGATCCCAGTTTCCCTTTGAATGACCTGTGATGCATTTGTTTATGTCGTCACTCCTCTTTGGTTTAAATGAGTTATGTCAGCATGCCATAGAGTGGAAAATAAGGTACGATGGACATGAGCGTTGGGACCATCATAGTATCCTTTCGACCTTTGGGGTCGAGAGAAGACGTCGGAGTCGAGTGTGTGTGTGTGTCTGCTCCCAAAAGGTCAGATACCGCAGTAAGGAAGTCATTAAATGCCTCCAGGATCTGTATTACCAAGTGTGTCAAATATCATTCACCAATAATGGAAGCTGGGAAGTTTAAAGAGATAGGCATGACCATACTATATGTTCCCTGCAACTCCGATCGATGGCGTTTTACATGTTCTAGAGTTCATCTATCGAGCAGTTGTGATGCCTTAAGTCTTCAAAACATCTCATCGTGAGGCGTGAGTATTCTATTGGCACGCTCTATTTCAGTCCTTCATTTTGCTATAAATTCTAGGAGTCCTGCAGGGAAATCTACGCATACACCAGGCTTATAACTCTGTAGCACTAGTCTGGCGAGTTATCTTGGTGAAATTTCGTGTAGTAGCTCTTAATCATCTATAGATTTCCAAGTCCTTACGTTGTTGCATTATGGGATCTCCTTCAAACATGGGATGGGGTTTGCGGGGTAGCTGAAGTGCCAGGTCTGAGCCCCAATGTGTCTGGGACTCTTTCTTATTATCTCCCAACGTCCTTGAAATTCCAACAGGAGGTACAAGCCTTTGCTTTGAGACGGTGTCGGTGACTCCAGCAGAGACTGGGGTGCACAAAATTACGTCTGAAAGAGGTATGATATGGACCATTCCCTCTCAGGAGCAGACACCACAGAGAAGAGGAAGGACTAGGAAAGATGCAGGAAAAGGAGAGGAAGAATGCCTCTCGGCTGAGCTGAGTGCGCGTCCATCTGCTGAGGGGCTTGTGATGCTTACCAGTTGGTCAAAGCCTATTGGGGCTACCGGTAAAGGCAGTGGGAGAAGAAAGGGAAGGGAAAAGGAACTGATTTCTCCCATCGAGAGCCCCACATAGCGGTTAGAGCGAGCCCAACTTGCCATAGCTAAACTCTCTCAAGAGAATAGAGAGTTGCGGAGCCAGTTAGCGGTGAAGGGTAGGGAAGTATTGATGTTGTAGGGTCGCGAAGGTAGCACAGTTTGGCTCTATAGATGACTTCAAGAAGCACAAGATACAATTGTGAAATTACGCGAGGCGAAGAGGATGACAGCGAAAGAGGAGGAGAAGACATTACAAGGTGTGAGGGGTAGTCCAAGAGAGGACCTGCGCACAGGAGATACATAATGAGTGGGTTTCTGCTTTACGTTCTCTGAGGTGTCACTTGATAGATTTTTCTCTCTTTTTTTTTAAGGGTCTTGTACTCTTACTGTGACCGGGCCAGATAGATGGGTCATTGGTGTTGTCTAATTGCATGTAACCCAAGCTTGGCAGGAGATTAAATTGTAAGAAGAATTCGACAATGTTTTGAATGTGTCACGTTCCTTTCGGATGTAAATTAACCATGTTTTCTCATTTAAATCTTTCACGCTCATCATGGGATTTTATAATTGTTATTATTGCATTTGTAAATTCTTTGATGTGTTCCTTTTTAAAACTTCCAATATCAGTTGATATTAATGTGGCGTTACTAACCGAGGGTCATTAAAATAGCTAAACATAAAAGAGAACACTCGGCTGGTGGGTAGGAATTTCACTTGGGGGCTTCACTCACATTAAAATCACAAAAGGACTAGGTATAAAAGCTGTCGATGCTTGGATGGCATCGGGAACAATAAAATTCATGTACAATTTTCTTTGCGAATTAACACGTTGTAACTTCTCTGACACTGAAATCATATCAGGGGTCATAGGTCGGCGATGTCACTCCTCTATTTGCATGGCTCTCACTAGTACACTTTTCTGCCGAAGTCGAATGGATCGGTCTTCAGCAAAAATTATTCCTGAGGCTTATTCGTAGAAAAGAAAGGCTTTCATCGACCGACACCGATGAAGGTTGGCGCTTTGGGATTTTGAATTCACAAGCGATTTTCTTCACCTTTTACCTCTACCGATGTCGAACTTCCTAAGCGAGTCGGGGAAAACTTTAGGTTGTCGAACTTCGAGTAGTTGTTAATTCCCTTTTAGGTTTAAGATGATTATTTGTTGTATGTTCAAGTAAAATTTAATCAATTCAATCATGAAACATAAAGATAAGAGAAGGCATCAGTTTCATACTGAAGTGAAAACAGACAATGAAAAAGATCGAGTGGTACCCAAAAAAGGAAATGGTCATGGACATTTTTTTAGGGTGTGTTGAGTGCTCAACAAATGGTGATTCACTGGGCAAATGCAGAATCTTTGTTTCTACTTTGTTTCCCTTGAGGTATTACCGAACCACAAAGTAGATATCTCTGATATTTCTTTTATCCGTATTAACTAATTTTATTATTATTATTATTATTATTATTATTATTATATATATATATATATTTAATATATATATATATTTTTATTATTGAAAGTATTGTTTTAGGGCTTGTTCGTTTACTGGGAGGGCATCAGGTTTACCCCTCAGATTCTGCAATCAGTAAGTTCTTGCCCCAATATTCTCAGCCACCTGGAAAGGTCCAAGCCACAAGTTATGAAACTTAGAATGTTTCCCCTTCGGTTCATTCACTCTGTCCCATTTCAAGACCAAGTCTCCTACTTCAAAATTCTTCTCTTTAGATTTACGCTTATTGAACCATCTTTTCATTATCTGTTGATGAGATAAGAATTTTGACTTATCCTTTTCTCTCTCTTCTTCCATCATGAGTAGAGTATTGATTCTTTGTTGCATGGATGATGATGGTTCCTCGTTGGAGTCTTGGGCCAATTGAAGAGATGGAAGATAGAGCCCATTTGGGAGGATGGATTATTGCTCGTAGACCAAAAAGTATGGGGAATTTCCTATGGCTTCTTTGGGTGTGACACTATCAGCCCATAGGGCATTATGAAGTTGGTTATGCCAATTTATTTGGTTATCTATAACCATTTTCTTTAATATCCGTACCAGGTTTTTATTAGTTGATTCTGTCACTTCGTTTCCTCAAGGGTAATAATTTGTAGATTACTTGATTATGATTCCTTTGTCTAGAGAAAACTTTGCCAATAGGGTAGAAGAGAAGTAAGCTACATTATCAAAGACCAAAAAAGAGGGGACACCAAACCTTGTGATCAGTTGTTGTTCTACAAATTGGATTACTACCTTCTTGTTTACATGAGTTAGAGGAATGGCCTCTACCCATTTTTTGAAATAGTTGGTGGCAGTAAGAATGTACTTGTGTAGTTTTGAAGAGCTAGGTGTAATATCTCCTATGATATCCAACCCCCAATGCTCAAAAGGCCTAGAGACAGTCACAGGCTGAAGTGGTACTGCTTCCATTTTCTCCTTTCCAATGCTTATTTGACAAGTCTTACAGTTTCTAGCATAAGTATGAGCGTCTTTGAACAAGGTGGGCCAGTAATAGTTGGCTCTTAGAATCTTATGAGCGATGGTGTTTCTTGCAAAATGTCCTCCAGCAGGGCCGTCATGGAGTTATTTTAACACTTTTTCAGCATCTTCACATTCGAGACATCTTAATAGTACCCCATCATAATTGATCTGGAAGAGCACTGAATTAATAAGACGATATTGTGCAGAATTTAATCTGAGGGCTCTCCTCTCTCTGGGGTTGATGTTTTCAGGACAAGTCCCGTGATATAGGAGATAAGATAAATCCCTGTACCAGGCATCTTTCCCTAGGGAGATGTATGATGCTTCACCACACCATAGTGCTATTTCATTTTCCCACCCAGAATCTTCATTTACTTGATCTTGAGCTTCAGCTGCAAGCTTGCATAAACCTTGTCCTTTTACTAGTTTGGAAGGATTTATATCTAGATCAAATTTCTGTATTACTGCCATCCAATTTCCTCTTCTTTCCCCCATTTCTTATTGGGTAAACAAGGATCGGACTGCAAGGTGCGGCACAATCATTTTAGTGTGATTCTTGAGGATATAAGACCTAAAATGTTTTACCACCTTATAAACCGCATAGGCTTGTCTGTATATAGTAGGATAATTGAGCTCATCTCCTTGAAGATTAGTGATCATAAATGACACTGGGGCTTCATTGTTGTCATCTTCCTTCTGACTCAAAAATGAAACTAATGATTGGTCGGAGGCGAAGGTATAAAGGGAAAGGTATCTATTGAAATCTAGACTTCGCAACACTGGGGCCCGAGATATGGCAGCTTTGATATTGTTGAAAGAGTCTTTTCATTCATCATCCCACTTAAATTCGGCATCATTGTGTATCATCTTTTGTAAGGGTTTGATGATTTCGGTGAAGTCGGGAGTGAATTTCCTCACAAAATTTATTTGCCCGAAAAAGGACTGCATAGATTTCTTAGTATGGGGTAATGGGAGTTGAGATATGGCCTTAATCCTTTTAGGGTCTATGTGAAACCATGCTTGAGATATAATATGACCTAACAAATTACCTTCCTCGACACCGAAGATAGTTTTCTTAGGGTTCAGAGATATACCGTATTTCCTGCATCTCTCAAAAATCTGAGTTAATTGTTGGATGTGATCTTCTCTATTTTTCTAATACACTGTTATGTCATCTAAATATACTACCACACACTTATTGATAAGTCCCCAAAAATCCACGTCCATGGCCCTTTGGAAGGTTTCTCCCTCGTTGATTAACCCGAAAGGCATGTGTTTATAAGTGAAGGTTCCCCATTTGGTTCGGAAGGTGGTTTTTAAACAGTCTTCCTCTGAAACCAACACTTGGTTGTAGCCTGAGAAAACGTCTAGTAGAGAGAAAATCTTTGAGCCCGACACGGCCTACAGGAGTTGCTCCATTGGTGGGATAGGATAATTTTCCTTTTCTGAAGCTCTGTTGAGGTTCCGAAAATCTACACATAGTCGGATTTCTCCCGACATTTTCCTTACTGGAACAATATTTCCTACCCAGGTGGAATGCCTAACCTGGAAGATTATATTCACATCTAGAAGATTCTTTAGTTCCTGATACATGAGAGGTTCTAAGGATGGATGATAATTTTGGAGCTTTTGTTGGAAAGGTTTCACTTCAGGTTTCAACGCAATGGTGTGTTGAATAATGAGGGTATCATATGTTTAATATTTATAGGACCATGCAAAGAAATTCTGGTATTGTCTGAATAATTTGAGGTAGGCTTTCCTCTCTTCCTTAGATATATTTTTGGCGAGATTCACATGCTTTGGATCCTTTGGGATTCCAAGATTTA
This sequence comes from Picea engelmannii, assembly GCA_009831015.1. Lineage (NCBI taxonomy): Eukaryota > Viridiplantae > Streptophyta > Pinopsida > Pinales > Pinaceae > Picea > Picea engelmannii. The sequence continues at coordinate 1,001,328 of ML781726.1, forward strand.
TAGTTTCATGGAGGGGACAAGAGCTACCAGTCTTTGCGTTTTTAGGTCCTTTGAATCGTTCCTTTAGATCAAACAGATTCTCTAGATTAGCTATCCCCTTCGAGATTGTGTGGGCCTTTGATCTATCCATATGTTTTTCTGTCCGAGGATCAGTTTCTATTGATTTCTTTTGGAACTCTTCATCTTCAATAGCGAGATCTTTGAAATTGTCTTGGTTGGTTAAGAAGCTTATGATCTGTTCATCTCCCTCAAAGAATTTCTAATTAGAAATTTTATTGGGCACTAATGGTTTGTAGAGAAGCTCCACAGTCAATCTGGAGGCTTCATAATCATCTAAAGGTGACAGTTTGGAAGTGGTTGTGGCTAAGGAGTCAACAAGAATATTCTTTGCTCTAGGAATTGCAGTGATATTGAAAGCCTCAAAGCGCTCTATTAGCCTATGCACCACCTGCTGGTAGTTCTTAAGATGAGGTGAATTGTAATGTATAATATTTCTCACTTGTCTAACAATAATTTCAGAGTCTCTGAAAACTTTCAATTCCTTGACATCCAAATATATGGCTTTCTTCAACCCTTGTACTAGAGCTTCATACTTGGCAGTGTTGTTGGTACACTCGAACTCTAGTCTACAGGACAAGAAATGACATTTACCCTTTTGATCGATGAGGATGTACCCTGCTCCTAACCCTTCTTGTGATTTAGATCCATAAAAATAGAGGGTCCAAATTTGTGGACAACAATCGCTCCTTTCTTTTCCATCACTAATGTTTTGTTCTCCGATATTTTCTTCCACAAGTCCTGGCATGGGGATTTGACAGAAGAGATATTCTTCTGTCGGCATTGACGATTCCTCTTGAAAGGTGATTTCAGATTTTCGGGTAAGCGGAATGTTGGACGGGAGAGGAGAAAAGTTCCCGAAGTGAGATTCACAGGAATAATTGCCCAATATGGGAAAATCTGTGGATGCGGGTTCATTTGGGGTTTCCAGATAAGTGACTGTATGCTTCAGATATCTCTCCCTATCGATTATGATCATGTTCTTGTATCCCTTTAATAGTAGCCAAAGGTGTGCCTAGCTTGTACTGAAATATTCGTTTAGATTTTCAGACCAATCTCGGCTCAACAATAGCCCATATGCCTCTGGGATATCCACCACAATGATGTCAATCACTTGCATGAAATTAGGATGTGTCGCTATCCTAATCATCACATCTTTGATTTCTCCCATGACATTGACCTGGGTTATGTCTAGTTGGATGACGTGCTTATCACTTTTGAGAGGGAAAACACCTAATTTATTACAAACAGCCAAGGGCATCACATTAGAAGATGCCCCAGAATCCACCAAACAGTTGTGAAGATTCTTATTGACGACTTCAAATGTTAAAAGGAATGGTGGAACAAAAGGTCTCTCCTTCCTACCTTCCGAGTAGGTATTTACAATTGTCTTTCTTACCATATTTGTTGGGTATAGATTCTTCTTATGACCATTGCCAGTCGTTGGGTCTTCTACCGAGATTAGAGCTTGCAACATAAAGACTTTCTGCTGAGGAATCCTACATATGTCCATAACTGATATATTAGCTTTTAGCTTCTTCAAATCTTCGACTACGCTGTAATATAGTTTAGGGGATTTCTAGGTATGGATGCTTATAGGATTTTTACTGGGGGAGAAAGATATTTTTGTGCGGTTAGGAGTTAACTTACTTTGCGAAGACCGAGCAATGTCGGTATATTTCAAGCCGGGTTGACCTTTATTGTGCGTCTGTATCACCGAAACTTTCGTGGGTTGTCCTCAAGACTCAAAAATATCATCCGAAGGAATGATCAAGTCGGGATCCCATATTAGCATGGTTGTGTCTCGTGATGGATCAACTTCTTCCTACTCATCAATGTTCATGGCCGAACTGCTTGACTGTTTGGTGAGGGAGACTTCATCCAGAAAACGATTGTCCATTAAATTCATGGCGTGGACCCACTGAGGGAATTCTCTTTCAAAGTGGTTTTCCCGGTGATAAGTACAGAAAGAATCAGACGCAACATTTCCTAGGTCAATGTTTAAGTTGGTCGGGGGATGTTCAATTGCTTTGAAAGGCTGGTTTCTTTTAAAGAAAGGCTTATAGGGATTTTGGCCTTGGTTTCCCTCTCCTTCTCTTCTTTTCATGTCTATGATCTTGTTTGATAATTTCTTAACCATGCATTATAGATCTTCTATATCTCCATTATCCTTATCGGGAGTTTGTTCAGTCGGTTTCCTCAATGATCTAGTTAAAAGGAGTCCTTTCCTAGCAGGGGGTTGGGTCTCTCTTTTCACTAAAGAGGCCTATCCTTCTTTACATCCTTTCATCTAGAATTATATCATTTTGTCTTCTTCAAAATTTTCCGCAAGGGTTCTCTTAGCGTCTCTTTTTACAAACATAGAAATAGAAGCCGAAAGCGCATTGGCATAAACCTCAATTTGCAACTCTTGAGTTGGTTTCGCTGCAGGCTGGAATTTTTTTAAGATGGTCATGAATCTTTGATTGAAATCTTTGACCCTCTCTTTTGGGTTCATGGTGGTTGCGAACAACTCAACCATCAGGGCTCCCGTAGTAGTTTCTTCTGCAAATTTGTCTAGGAAATCTTTATGGAACTTAGTCTAGCTGGTTATAGATCCTACTGACAAATTAAAATACCACGTGGAAGATGAATTTTCAAACATGTAGGGAAAAAGTATATAGACTATGTCTTCATGTTGAATGTTCATAAGTTTGATCGCAAGTATGAACTTCTTGATATGATCTTCAGGTAAACCTAAAGTTTTGGGATCGTACTTGTGGAGCAGCTTTTTCAGGTGCCGAGGAAGATTGTGTACTCATCCAGGGATGATTACTGCGTCTCCGGCCAACCAAGGTTGGTTTTTCTGAAGTGGGACTTCTCTTTCCTCCTCATGGTCATTGTTACCTTCCATATCTTCGAAGTCTAAGTTGAGCTCTTCTACTTATGAAAATTTGTTTGGCTCAGAGATGTTGTCGGATGGCGTTTCCGGTATTAGATCGAGAGGTTCTTGGATTTCAGTAATTATGAAATCTATTAAGTCTTCTATGGAGTGTACGAAAACTTCATCGGGAGTGATAACCACTGGTCTTCTTTGTTGTTTTCTTTGAGGGAGGATGGGAGATAAGGAACACACCGATTTGTCGGGCGTAGGCTCTAGTGATTCTCCTAAATTGATTCACTTCCTCATGAGGAAGGGCGTAGGGTATTTCTGGGTGAAAAGGTTCTTCCTCAGGCTGGGGTGATTTACCCTCTTCGAGAGTACTCAGTAAGTGTGGGTTGTCTGTTGAATGAAAAGCCATGCATGTGGACCGTTACAAATCTATAGGCTGTTCGAAATTCTATACAACTTATATATTTAGTGATTCATTCTCAGGCCCTCCTTCTAGCACCAATTCTGTTGATGGGCCTTAAATCCCTTGAATCAACAGTAGGAACCAAACCCACTACAAAGGCCCAATTAGAATTTGCACCATTTAAGATGGAATGGTTCTCCAGATCTTGCGATCCAGCCAATTTATCGATGGGCTTTGTGTTTTCTTGTGAAGGATCTCCCTTCAGTTAGGACTATTCTTCTCTATATTTTCTCTTGGGGTGGGGATGGTATGAGAGATACAAGCAAGTATAAACAGACTTGACAAATAACAAGATTAAGTTTTAACTATTGGAAAGAGGTCGAGCTTGGGATAACCCACTGCTCAAACATGCAGATAGTGATTCTATGCCAAAGGGCCTAGTACTAATACATTAACCAAATGAGCATCCAATTATTGTCTGAGAAACTAACTAACAGAAATAAAACAGATATGTAACAAGATCAAGGTAAGCAAAATAATTCATCTACCATAACATTCATCACATAATAACACAAGAATTTATCTTCAGCATTAAAGAAAAGAACATCAAAACATTGCACCAGATAACTTGACAACATAATTAATTTCTCTTACTCATTACTGCATCATTCATGGAACATGATATGAAGTAGTTCTTCTCCAAGCCCAATCACATACAACTGATGAAAATAGCTTGTCTTTGGTCCAAAAGGACTTCTCAATTCATAGCAGTCTCAAAATAGTTCTTAACAACCAAAAAGAAAGAGTTCTTACAACTACCATTGACCCTCGACTAATTGGTCGATGTCCTTATTTATAATATAGATTTCAACCGAAATTAACGGCTAAGTACAATTTGAACCAAACAAAAATCGCCACGTGGTGCCATCATCCAACAGTTTCTTCAAAATTCCACTTGAGATATCTCTTGAAAAGGGTGACTTCTTTCATATTAAGAACAACTGATAAATATTTCTTCACAAGTTTGGGCCCATAGGAATCTGTGTTGTTCCATTGGGGCTACATATATTCCTCTGATATCTACTGCATATGCTCAGTACTTTACCAAACTAGAGTTCAACTATTGTAGCATGGTTCGAGCTCTGATTGGGTATTCTGCGAATTGTTTCACTTGCCCTGGCCTTGCATCGGTTATCTTTTCACACTCTTCGGTCCATATCAATTCTTGCTCGAAATGTATCTTGAACACATCACTCAGGTCGATAAATTCATCGGGGGTGTTGAACTTGGGGAGTCAGACTTCTCGCATCACTCCTTCGGTTGATGCTTCGGTATTTCTTTTGATTTCTTCGGCGAGATCCAGGAGCAAGCTTTGTTCAGTAATTGGGTAATTTTCCTAGAATCAGGATTGAGATAGTTTAGTGATCAAGTAATATAATATAAGATATCAAAAAACAAAATGGATTGATGCGTACCTGTGGAGCTCACTAGTCACGATCGTTTAATACTTACGTGATCCCAGTTTCCCTTTGAATGACTTGCGATGCCTTTGTTTACGTCATCGCTCCTCTTTGGTTTAAATGAGTTATGTCAGCATGCCATAGAGTGGCAAATCAAGTATGATGGACATGAGCGTTGGGACCGTCATAGTAGCCTTTCGACCTTTAGGGCTAGGAGAAGATGTTGGATTCGAGCGTGTGCGTGTATGCTCCCAAAAGGTTGGACATCGTAACAAAGAAGTCTTTAAATGCCTCCAGGATCCGTATTACCAACTGTGTAAAATATCATTCATCAATAATGGAAGTTGGGAAGTTTAAAGAGATAGGAATGACTGTACCATACGTTCCCTGCAACTTCGATTGGTGTCATTTTACGTTTTCTGGATTGCATCCATCGTTCAACTGTGACTCGTTAAGTCTTCAAAACATCCCATTGCGAGGCATGAGTTTTCTATTGGCACTCTCTATTTCACTCCTTCGTTTTGTTATAAATTCTAGGAGTCCTACAGGGAAATATACGCATACGTCGGGCTTATAAATATGTAGCACTGGTCTAGCGAGTTTATCTTGGTGAAATTCCATGTAGTATCTCTTTATCACCTACAGACATCCGAGTTCTTACAATGTTGCATTATGGGATCTCCTTCGAACACGGGATGGGGTTTGCGTGGTAGTAGGAGTGCCAGGACTGAGCCCTAATGTGTCTGGGACTCTTTCTTATTGGCTCCCGACATCCTTGAAATTCCAACAGGAGGTACAAGCCTTTGTTTGGAGATGGTGTCAGTGACTCCAACGGAGACTAGGGTGCAGAAAAGTACATCTAAAAGAGGTATGCTAGGGACCATTCCCTCTCAGGAGAAGACACCACGAAGAAGGGGAAGGCCTAGGAAAGATGCAAGAAAAGGATAGGAAGACTGACTCTCGGCTGAGCTGAGTGTGCATCCATCCATTGAGGGGCTTGCGATGCTTACCAGTTGGTCGGAGCCTGTTGGGACTACCAATAGAGGAAGCGGGAGAAGAAAGGGAAGGGAAAAGGCATCGAGTTCTCCCGTTGAGAGCCCCACACAATGGTTATAGTGAGACCAACTTGCCATAGCTGAAATCTACCAAGAGAATAGATATTTGTGAAGCCAGTTAGCGGTGAAGGGTCGGGAAGTATCGATGTTGTAGGGTCACACAGGTAGCACAGTTTGGCTCCAGAGACAACTTCAAGAAGCGCAAGATACAATTGTGAAATTACGCGAGGTGAAGAGGATGACATCGAAAGAGAAGAAGAAGACATTACAAGGCGCATGGGGCAGTCCAAGAGAGGACCCGTGCATAGGAGATACATAATGGGCGGGTTCCTACTTTACGTCCTCTGAGGTGCTGCTTGATAGGTTTTTCTCTATTTTTTTTAAGGGTCTTGTATTCTTACTGTGACTGGGTCAGATAGTTGGGTCGTCGGTGTTGTCTAATTGCATGTAACCCAAGCTCGATGGGAGATTAAATTGTAAGAATAATTTGAGAGTGTTTTGAATGTGTCATGTTCCTTTCGAATGTAAATTAACCATGTTTTCTCATTTAAATATTTCGCGCTCATCATGGGATTTTATAATTGTTATTATTGTATTTGTAAATTCGTCAATGTGTTCCTTTTTAAAACTTCCAATATCATTTGATATTAACATGGTGTTATTAACTGGGGTTCATTAAAATATCTAAACATAAAACAGAACACTCAGCTGGTGGGTAGGAATTGCACTTGGGGGCTTCAATCGCATTAAAAGCACAAAAGGACTAGGTATAAAAGTTATTGATACTTGGATGGCATCGGGAACAGTAAAATTAATGTATAGTTTTCTTTGCGAATTAACACGTTGTAACTTCTTCAACGCTGAAATCGTATCGGGGGTCGAAGGTTGGCGATGTCACTCCTCTATTTGTGTGGTGCTCACTACTACACTTTTCTGCCAAAGCCGAATGGATCAGTCTTTGGCAAAAATTATTCCCAAGGTTTATTCGTAGAAAAGAAAGGCTTTCATTGGTTGACGTCGATGAAGGTCAGTGCTCGGCTACTTTGAATTCACGAGCGATTTTCTTCACCTTTTACCTCTACCGATGCCGAACTTCCTAAGTGAGTCCGGGAAAAATTCAGGTTGCCGAACTTTGAGTAGTTGTTAAGTCCCTTGTAGAGTTAAGATGATTCTTTTTTGTATGTTCAAGTAAAATTTAATCAATTCAATCATGAAACATAAAGATAAGCGAAGGCATCAGTTTCATACTGAAGTGAAACCAGACAATGCAAAAGATCGAGTGGTACCCAAAAAAGGAAATGGTCATAGACTTTTTTTTAGGGTGTGTTGAGTGCTCAACATGAGGTTGTGGGAAATCCATTATGGTAAAAAACCATGTATAGGGAGTACGACTCACTCCTAGATAATCATACTTGGGATTTGGTTCCACTTCCACAAGGAATGAATATTTTTAGGTGCAGATGGGTCCACATGATTAGGAGGTAAAAGGCTAGACAGGTTGCCAAAGGACTTCATCAGATCCATAAATATTTCTACATCTTCATGAAGAATTTCACTGGGATAAAGTTTTAGACTCTGCAGGATCATCTTGGAGTGAAAAAAATAGTTGCCTAACAACTATCTTTTCTTCTTTTGATGCATTGTATTTTGAAGGGGGGTTTTGTTCCCACGTGGTTTTCCCTCTTTCCTCATTTTTATTCAGTGTTCATTAGTTGCATTAAACATGAGTACCTAATATGGCCTATTTGTCGGGACTCATTTTTTATTCCATAGTGATTTTCAGGTGGGGTGTTGGAGAAATTTCTATTTTCAACACACTAGTTCAGTGGGAGTTAATTGACTAGTTCTTTTTTAGACTTTCTATTTAGACCATCACTATTATGAATAAATGCATTCTGCTAACTAATTGATTTATTTTCTTAATTATGGAATGTTTTTCCTATATATTAGTGTATTCCACTAATTAATTGTATCACAATGATCATCATTGATTAGCTCATTGGAGTAGTGTGAATAGATTTTCTCACTCTTTCATATTGAATCTCCCGTCCTTTCTTGATAAGATTTGTTTGTACTTTCTTTAGCTAGATCTTTTGTGAAGTTTTTGATGAAACACTGACAACCATGCCTTGTATTTCCTTTCTATGCCATGACATGCCTTTCCTTTCCTTTCCATGACTTGTCTTTCATTTCCATTCCTTTCCTTTCCATGACATGCCTTGCCTTTCCTTGGCATTCATTTCCTTGTCATTCCATGCCTTTCCATTCCATGCCATGCCTTTGCTTTCCTTGTATTTCCTTTCCTTCACTTGCCATGCCACACCATGCCATGGATTTCCATGCCATGCCATGTCTTTTATTTATTTGACATCCCTTGCCTTTCCATGCCATGCCATGTCATGCCTTGCCATGCCATGAAATGTCTTTCCATGACATGTCTTTCTTTGCCATGAAATACCTTTTGGCCCTTTCCTTTCCTTCACATGCCATTCCATGCCATGCCTTGCCTTTCCTTTCCTTTCCTTGTGTTACCTTTCCATCCCTTTCCTTCGATTTCCTTATCCTAACATGCCTTACCTTTTCTTTCCTTTCCTTTCCTTGACTTCACTTGCCTTATCTTTCCATTCCTTCCCTTTAATTTCATTACGTTACCTTACCTTGCCTTCACTTTCCTTACCTTTCCATGCCTTACCATGCCTTGCCTTGCCTTTCCTTGTCTTTCATTACCTTTCCTTCCATTGCCATGCATTTCCTTCACTTGCCTTACCTTGAATTCACTTCCCATTCTATGCCATGCCTTTCCTTGCCATGCCATGCCTTGTATTTCCCTTCCATGACATGCCTTTCCTTGCCTTTCCTTGACATGCCTTCCCTTGTTTTGCCATGCCTTGACTTTCCATGTCATTCCTTTCTATGCCATGCCATGCCTTGCCTTTTCATGCCTTTCCATGCATTGTCTTGCCTTCACTTTCCATGCCATGCCATGCCATGTCTTGTCTTGCCATGCCATGTCTTTTATTTCCTTTCCATGCCCTGCCTTGCCACACCATACCATGCCTTCCCATGCCATGCCTTCCATTTCCTTTCCATTCCATGCCATGCCTTTACATGCCATGCCTTTACTTTCCTTCACTTTCCATTTCATACCATGCCTTGCCTTGTCTTACAGTTCCTTTCCTTACCTTTCCAAGTATTACCTTCACTTGCCTTACCTTGACATGCCTTACCTTACATTTTCTTTCCTTTCCTTGACTTTCCATAAAATGCCTTGTCTTTTCATGCCTTACATTGCCTTCCCTTTCCATTCCTTTCCTTGCCATGTCATGCCATTCCATGCCATTCCTTTCCTTCTCTTCCCTTTCCAATCCATGCCTTTCCTTCTCTTCCCTTGCTAAGCCATGCCATGCCTTGCCTTTCCATTCCTTTCCTTGCCTTCACCTTCCATTCCATGCCATGCCTTGCCTTTCCAAGCCATGCCTTTCCTTTCCATTCCATGCCATGCTTTTCCTTGGCATCTCGTGCCTTGCCTTCATTTTCCATGCCATGCCTTGCCTTTCCATGCCTAGACTAACAAGGTGTTAAATTTAAAAACATATGTAAGAATCATCAAGAAAAACCCTAGTACTGGAGATCCTCAAACAAATGGTTGTCTTGACAACAAAATGACATCGGACGGGCCCCAATAGATGAAACACGGTGCCCCAGATCCAATCCAACTGATGGTTTGTCCATCCAGGTCTCGTCTTGAGTTTTATTGTGAGTTGCAAATAACTTCCTCAAGACATTCAGGGACATGTTGACACTTTGGTCCAGGGGCATAAAATCCAAACCAAGCAGCATAACGAAGTTTCGTAAGCTTCTGCATGCCTATTTTTCCAAGGCCCACATGACTACATTAGTTGCAATTTCCAAGTATAGTGTTGACCTCTCATTCAGAAATTGCACTATGCCTCATTGAGAAAAACCCTAGTGCTGGAGATCCTCCAAAAAGAAGTTTTTTGATCAACATAATGACAACAAATTCCCCCCCTAACCGAATCATGTTTCCCCAGATCCAATTCGACTGACGATTTGTCCATTCGAGTCTCGGTTTGATTTTTATCACAAGTTGCAACTCGCCCTGTCAATCCATTCATGGACATGTCGACACTTTGGTCCAAGGGCATAAAATACAAGTTGAGTAGCATAACGGAATTATGTAACCTCTGACACATCTATTTTCCCAAGGCTTGGGTGACTACACTACCCACAATTTCCCAACACAGTTTTCTTGAAAATCGATCTCTCATTCAGAAATCGCACTATGCCTCATTCAGAAAAAACATAGTGTTGGAGATCCTCCAACAAACTATTTTATGATCAATGGAATGACAACGGATCAGACCCACTATCAAAAACTTAGTGCCCCAGATCCAATGCAACCAACAGTTCATCCATTTGAGTTTCGATAGAGTTTTATCGCGAGTTGCAACTCACCTCCTCAAGCCATTCAAGGACATGGCAAGGAACGACAAGGCAATGTCTTGGGATAGGTCTAGGTCTAGGTATGGAAATGCAAGGAAAGGAAAATAAAGGCAAGGTAAGACATGACAAGGCTAAGCAAAGCTAGACATGGAAAGGAAAGGTAAGATCTATGCCTAGGTCTAGGTCTAGGAAAATCCTATTAATTATGATAATCCATGTTTCACAACTATGAAAATACCTTAGATATATGAATAAAGAGATATTATGTTATGACATTGAAATTATCATGCAAGTGTTTTTATCTAAGATAGATTGTATAACAATTTTTAGAATTACATGCTTAATGAATCCTTTGATTGCAATTTTTACGTATTGCAGTTGTTCATTTAGTACAATAATTATTTTTTTTAGGAAAAAAATAAGGTATGATATATGAATGCCATTATTTTTTTATTAAATTAACTTAATGAATGCCTTGGAATGCCATGCCATGCCTTTCCTTTCCAATCCATTGCATGGCATGGTAGCGCAAGGAAAGGAATGGCTTGGAAAGGCAAGGAAAGGCATGGCATGGCATGGCAAAGCATGGAATGGCATGACATGACATGGAAAGTAAAGAAAAGGTAAGTCATGGCATGGGAAGCCAAGGCATGGCATGGCATGGAAAGGCAAGGCATAGAAAGGCATGGCAAGGAAAGGCATGGCTTGGCATGGAATGGAAAGGCATGGCATGGCATGGAAAGGCAAGGCATGGCATGTCAAGGCATGGAAATGCATGGCAAGGCATGGCTTGGAAAGGAAAGGAAATGAATGACATGCCATGTAAAGGCAAGGAAAGTCATGTCAATGCATGGCAAGGAAAATCAAGGCATGACATGCCATGGAAAGGCAAGGCAAAGCATGGCATGGCAAGACAATGCAAGACAAGGAATGCCATGGAATGCCATGGAAAGTGAATGGAAGGCAAGGAATGGCATGGAAAGGTATGTCATGGCATGGCATGGAAAGGAAAGGCATGGATTGTCAAGGCAAGACAAGGTAAGGTGTAGGTCTAGGCCATTGATTTACCTAGTAAGTGCTCTTTCTAAGTCATTGATGGTTATTTCTTGAATGTATTAAATAATTGTCTTATCAAAGTGGTGATATTTCATGTTATCTTGTATTCTTCTTGAATTAACCTTGTATTGAAACTCTCAGTTTTTTGGTTAGATTAGGAATTACCCTCGATTTCTAGGCTTGTTAGCTTGACTTCTAGGGCTTAATTGTCATATTTCACCCTAATAATACACCTTGACACTTTTTATTACATTTCTATCATAATTTCTATCCCTTTAGGGCTTGATGTCTTGAATATTCTAGGGCTGTTATGTGCCATTTTCCATTTCAGCAAGTATTTTTTATCTAAACCCTAGTTTAGGCTTGCATTCTCGGCCCCCTTTCATTGCATAATTACTTTTTTTAAAGGATGTTATATTTGTCTTGTTTGAACTTGTCATATTTCTGAAGTTAAAACATCTTAATCACAAGTTTTATAACAACTATAGTTTCCTTATTGATTTGTTTCATTTGGGACTTCCCATTGACTTGTTTGAACTTAGTTAATATCATTTATTGTCTTTCCATGGCATGGAAAGGAAAGACATGTAATGTCATGGAAATGGAAATGGCAATGGAATGACATGGAAAGGAAAGGCAAGGAAATGGCATGGAAAGGCAATGCAATACAAGGCATGGCATGGCATGGCATGGAAAGTGAAGGCAAGGCAAGGCATGACATGAAAAGGAAAGGCATGGTTTGACAAGGAAAGGAAAGGCAAGGTCTAGGTATAGGTATAGGTCTACATCTAGGTCATTATTTCAAGTTTTGTGGATGGTTATTTCTTGAATGTATTAAATAAATGCTTTATCAAAGTGGTGATATTGCATGCTATCTTTTATTATTATTGAATTAACCTTGTCTTGAAACCCTCAATTTCATGGTTAGATTAGGACTTAGCCTCGATTTCCATCCTTGTTAACTTGACGTCTAGGATTTAGTTGTCATATTTCACCCTTATAATACACCTTGACACATTTTATTATATTTCTTTCATATTTTTCATCCCTTCAGGGCTTGATGTCTTGAATATTCTAGGGATTTTATGTTTCATCTTTCATTTCAACAAGCATTTGTTATCTAAAACCTAGTTTAGGATTGTATTTTCAACCCCCTTTCATTTAATGATTACTTGTTTTAAGGGTTGTTATATTTCTCCCGCTGTAACTTAGTTAATATCATTTATTGGCTTGGTCACTACCGCATTTGGGTCAAATTTCGACGGCACGTTCGACGCAATTGCCACTTTCTATTGTCGGAAGACCGAAAAACCTCGAACCCCCTCAAACGTCGTTTCACATGACGTCGTTTTTCCGACGACCTAGTTTTCGTCTGTATTGCGACGTTTCAAACGTGGCAAGAGAGACGTTGCAAACGTGGCAAGACCGACGTTTCAAACGTGGCAAGAGAGACGTTGCAAACGTGGCAAGACCGACGTTTCAAACGTGGCAAGAGAGACGTTGCAAACGTGGCAAGACCGACGTTTCAAACGTGGCAAGACCGACGTTTCAAACGTGGCAAGAGAGACGTTGCAAACGTGGCAAGACCGACGTTTCAAACGTGGCAAGAGAGACATTGCAACTGTGGCAAGACCGACGTTTCAAATGTGGCAAGTGAGACGTTGCAAACGTGGCAAGTGAGACGTTTCAGATGTGGCAAGAGAGATGCTTCAAAGGTGGCAAGACCGACGTTTAAAACGTGGCAAGTGAGACGTTTCAGACGTTTCAGCTTTAAATTTAATATTTGCATTTTTAGTAGTGAAACTAGATATGGGTTGAAAGAAAATGTACATTTCAGTGCATTTTCTTTTTGTACTCTGTTGCATTTTGGTCTTATCTGGTTTTCTCCCTCTTTCATTTGCGAGCTGACATTGTGTTAGGTTATGCTATCAAGCCTTCACATCTTTGAGATCAGGGTTTCTTTTTAGGTTGGAAACTTGTTTGACATGTTTCTTAAATAGGGCATGTGTCAAATACATGTTTGACACATGTCGCAGTGTTCCAACGTGTCARACGCCAAYAGATGAAGCACATATAGGAATTTGCACAGATTGAAGAAGCACAGGCTTGAGCAATTTAGAGCAAAGATAATGGAGCAAAGATAATGATGTATGTGCACTCCAATCTATGAAATGTAGCACATACAAGAATGGATGAAGTGTAGGTTTGAGTAGTTTAGAGTAGAGATAATGGTGTTCAAGAATGAAGTGTAGTCTTGAGCAGTTTAGAGTAGAGAAATGAAGTGTAGGTTTGAGCAGTTTAGAGTAGAGATAATGGTGTTCAGGAATGAAGTGTAGGCTTGAGCAGTTTAGAGTAGATATAATGGTGTTCAGGAATGAAGTGTAGGCTTGAGGAGTTTAGAGTAGCAGTTTAGAGTAGAGATAATGGTGTATGTGCACTCCAATCTCATTCTTCTCATTCTTATTTACAGAATGTGGGACCAATGGTTAAAAGGAAAGACAAAGATGGGTTTTTTTTGTTCAATTATAGTTGGTGGAGCACATACAGGAATGAATGAATATAGGAATGAATGCCAAAGCTGGGAGCCTCACAGAACTCAAAAGTGGTTGGGATCAGAAAACTTAGAGACAACCTTTTACTATTTTAGTTTAACCCACACTCTGAAAAATATCTCAGGGGAAACCATGACTGCATAGAAGAACCTCAATCATCTTCTTCCACTAAGATGAGACATTTTTATCCAATGAGTTGGCACAAGTTCAATGCCCTACCTGGGTTGAGTTTCCCAGTCTTCCTTTGCAATTATGGCAATTTTTGGACCATCTCTGGTTGCCCCATTTTAGCAAGTTTATTTATTTATTAAATTTTGAAGTTCCAGTAGCCACTTCAACACCTTTGGTTTTGTTTTATGATGATTGAAAAAATTACTGGGCAGCTAATGTAAGGATATTAGACAATTGTTTGTCTATACTGAAACCATTTTCTAGCAGTACTCACGAAGCCTGTTTTGTGAAATCACCTCTTACCTTGCCTTCTTCCAACTATGGAAAATATCTTCAAGGTTCAGATTGTGTATTATCTTTCTTTTGCTTTATGATACTTAGGATGTGATGCCTCTGTTAAAGTTTTGAATTATAATAACAATCATAGATAGAACCAGATCAATTTCATATCATCAATGTGGGTAAGTCTGCTTACCGGGAACCAGATTGGAACTGGTGAGATGAGGATTCCATCCCTCTAGTGTACTGACTGAGCTAGTGTAGCTCTTCTTGTTAATCATCTTAGCACAAGAATAATTACCAGAAGATGCTTACCTTTTTATCCTTCAAAGTTCTGAATTATTAGCCATCAAGGAATTGTCGTAATATTTTGTGGCTTTTTCCCTTTTCAGGCATTTGCAGTGCTGTTAACAACAACCCAATGATAAGCAACTTTCTACATTAGAACTTTTATATCAGGTGTCTCTCTCACGCTCTCTATAAATAAGAATCAAGATAATCAAGATAGATAGTTTTACTGGATTCGACAGGGTTCTTGATGTAGAATTAGATTCAGTGTAAAAATTAATTAGTTGATAACAAGTARYTGTAMAAAGAYARACTTTCCAAGGGASRAAAKWWACTDRCTAYGTGTTGCCTCTTATCTCACAAAGTCAATTTTTATCTAATTGATGAAATTGTGGTGTCGTGCTTTAGTCACACTATAGCTACTCCAAATGCGGGCTTGGTTCAGATGACACAGATTGACTCATAACTCTTATTCAACAAATGCACCATTGAAAAAAGGATGGTTCTGATGAAAGAAATGGTACACTATTTGGTACAAAAATTACAGGTGGTAGTTCAAGGTAGGACAGTTTGTGTGCTTGGTCGAAACTGTATTCATAGTTGTGAAGAAATTATTGAGGTAAGTTGATTGTTTTCAAAATTCAAAAAGAAAGAAAAGATTTACATTATATGTAGGGCAGTTTATTCATTTTCATTATATTTTAAGACGTGCAGATTCATCCATGATACAAGGCTGCAACAGGCCACTTACCTTTCATATTTGAAGGTTCTTGTCCTGAAGCTGGAAAATTTTGTTACCTAGAAATCCAACACTGAATTCATGCCAGATCATGAGTTTAGTGTCGTGCATGACTGTTACCATAGATTTTGCAAAGATTATAGACTAGGGGAGTTATTAGTACAATATGCAGGAAAACTGGAAATCGAAAATGTTGGGTATTTGTCTAATTCTTTAATTAATTTTTTGAAACTAGCTGAAACACCTTAATATTAGTGCTTGACTACAGCATGATACTATAGTGTCCACCTACCTTCAATAATTCACTGCCTTTCCAAAAACCAAATGGCAAGTTTGCTGAAGTTTTAACAAAATTAAATATTAATATATAACTTTATCTGTATATCTGTTTGATCTGTATCGACTATTTGCTTCCAGGCCCTCCAAGTAGGTCTGAATTGACGTTGACCTCACCAATGACATAAAAGGTCCATTACTCAAAAATGAAGTTATCCATTTTCTTAGTTGTTATTTTCCAATACTAGATCCCTAATCATATGGTCATAAATTACCCTTGTATGCCCCCGCCCAAGTTCTTTGACCTCGTAGGCCTGCACCTAAAAGGCCCATTACTCAAAAGAGAAGTTATCTATTTGCATAGTTGTTATTCCCAATACCAGAGCCCTAACTATATGGTCATAAATTACCCTTATATGCCCCCACAAGTTCTCTGAACTCATA
>ML781726.1:1033801-1043826 GCA_009831015.1 Picea engelmannii
AACTAGAAATAAACATGTTTTATTTAGATTATATATCATTTTAACTAATTACAAGTTGCGTTTACTTGTAGGTATGTCGAGTCAAATCCAAAGCATTGATTGAGATCGCGGTGAAATCGACGGTTCAAAACAAAAATCACAACTTCCAAATGAGTGGTATTTAAGATAGTACTACCCTTCTGCTATGACAGAGCGAGGTTTTGATCTATGATACTTGTCAAACAATGAGCTTAAAATGGCATTTGGGAAGGAGTATCCAAAACCACTTTCATTCGATGCATTAAACTCAAACGAAAAACCGCTTATTTCCCTTTCAAAAACTGGTGGTTTGTAATTCATTTTTATGTTGTTTTCGTTTATTTGTATATGAGCTAATAAAGTTTGATGTGTTTTAAAATATATATAAACTTTAATATATATATATATATATATATATATATATGAAACTTTATATATAATAAAGTTTAAAGTTTATATTAAACTTTATATAGCGTGTTTTATTTAGGTATTTTAACTAATTAAAAGTTGTGTTTACTTGCAGGATGTCGAGGTAAATCCGGAATGTTGATCGAGATGACGGTGAAATCGACGGCTCAAAACAAAAAGCACAACTTCAAAATGAGTGTTATTTAACATAGTACCACCCTTCTGCTACAACGTAGCGAGGTTTTGATCTATGATATATGTCAAACGATGAGTTTATGGTGGCCTTTGGGAAGGAGTATCCAAAACTACCCTCATACCACGCGCTAAACTCAAACGAAAAATCGTTCATTACCCTTTCAAAAACTAGTGGTTTGTAATTAATTTTTATATTGTTTAACATAAAACATTATATATATATATATATATATATATATATATATATATTAAATTTTAATATATATGTGTATTTGTATATATAAGCTTACATAAATATACCTATATTTCCTTGTCATATGATGCATATTTCCTCAATGCCTCACGATTTAACTTAACATGAGTTTCTTCAATAGTTTAACTCCTTAACTTAATTAAGCATGAACTTAAAGGTGCTCCTTAAAGTTTTTAATGTGCTCTAACTTAAATTAAAATTAAGCATAAGCTACTTTAAGGTGGTAGAAGAAGGTAAAAAACTACTTTAAAGTTTTTAATGTGATCAACTTAAATCAAAATTAAGCATAAGTTATTTTAAGGTGGTAGATGATTCAAAATGGATCCAAGAACTAAAATGGGTTCAGGAAGGTCTAAAAATCAAAGTTCTTGGAATAGAATGAAACCAACGCCATTGTGTTCGTATCGTCGCGTTGATTTCGGTCATATAATGTTTTCCTCAAACAGACACTATATGCGAAAGTTATCACGTTTTGATCAAATTCCCAAACAAGGAAAAAATCAATTGGTCAAAGAACACATGGCACCTTTTAGAGATGACACGTGGAAGTGATAGAAGATGACACGTGGAAAGTGGATAGGTAGACACGTGGAAGGAGCTGGTGACTATGCCCATATGCAAAAGTTATCACGTTCTGATCAAATTCCCAAACAGGTAAAAAGTTAATTGGTCAAAGAACACGTGGCACCTTTTAGAGATGACACGTGGAAGTGGTAATTGGTGACTATGCTGGTGACTTGGTTGTACGGTCCAATAAGATAGTGCCACGTGCCACCCTGAATTAGGTAAATAAGGAGATGACACGTGGAAGTGACAGAAGATGACACATGGCAAGTGGATAAGCAGACACGTGGAAGGATCTGGTGACTATGCCCATATGCAAAAGTTATCACGTTATGATCAGATTCCCAAATAGGGAAAAAGTTAATTGGTCAAAGAAGACGTGGCACCTTTTAGAGATGACACGTGGAAGTGGTAATTGGTGACTATGCTAGTGACTTGGTTGTACGGTCCAATAAGATAGTGCCACGTGCCACCCTAGATTAGGGAAATAAGGATCAGTTCAAACTTCGGTCTAGTTATACTCTATGAGAATCGAAATCCAAACCTATTCAACTGCCAAAGTATTCCACATATCACGCCAACCATCAGAGCTATATGTACTACTTGTCATAGGCGGTGGCAATTGATTATTTTACCGTGGAGTTTGTTATGATATGTATTAACCACATATATTCGCACCATATTCAAAGTCTATGCCACGTTTAAAATATTGGTGGTTAAACCATATATTATATGGTTTAAATACTATCCCTTCCAAAAGGCTCAAATCCCATATTTTAAGCCACGTTGAAATATATGTAATGTTAACCATATTTTATATGTTTATTATTATTAAAACCATAGGTTTGAGCCATATTACAAGGGATATTCCATACGTGCCCAAATATATGTGTTGGACCATATAGTATATGGTAAAAAACCTATTAAAATGGCATGCTCCACTATATAAGCCATATTTTATGGTTTTTAAAAACATATTACAAATATTTTTACCATATCCTTTGCAAGGAAATTGTGGGTTGTTGGGATTTGATCCCATAACCTCACTTTATTTAACCTAAAGACTTACCGCTACAACACAGGTTGAATTATGCTAAAATTTAACCAGTGAGCCAACCCAACTTTGGAGGCTATTTTCGAGAGCTACACTCGATCGTTTTCAGTGCCGTCAATTGCATTGGATTTATGAGGTTGAGAAGAACAAAATGACACCAGTATGAAATCCATTTGATGAAATTTTTATGTACATTTTGAGAATTTGAAGAAATTAATAAGAAAGCCTCCCCCACTGAGACAAAGGTCAGGAAACATAGGCAACCTTGTCGAACTATATTATCAAGCTTGGTGTTATGGTTTGTTGATCCTTATGTTTGCTTTATGATCTGAATTTCTTATTATGGTTACTGTGATATCTCATTAGTTTATGCTTCTTTCATCAATTCCTAATTGGTTAATGAACTCATGTTTTAAAACTCAACCATAGTCTTTAAAAGTTCTTTTCGGATCAAGGGGTATCAGAGTAGGTTGATGATTGGTTTTTGAGTTTTCATGATTACCAGGGAAAGGATGAATCATAGTGAAGGTGATCTTGTCAAAGAGAATCCTGAGATTGGATTGAGAAAGATAAATTTTCAAAGTGAGAAGATGACATCAGAAGAGGGAATTTCTCATACCGAGATAGAGTTTCAAAATACTTTCTTCGCCATGTCGAAGATGGTAAATGTTTTATATGACGATTACTTGGAGCGGAAGAGACTGTTTCTAGGTGAATCTTCAAAGGCCAAAAGTGAACAAGGAGAGGATCCTCATAAACCTCCTCCTTCTTATCCATCAACTTCTTCTTCTTCAAGTACAAGTTTCAAATTCACCGCAAGAAAACATTCCCATAAACATAAACATGATATGCCTTTACTTAATCTTGATGTGAAATTTGAATTACCCATGTATGATTGTGACGTCAATGCAGAGAGGCTTGATAACTGGGTCAGACAGATGGAAGTTTGTTGTAGTTTGCAACAAATAAAGGATGAGGCAACTCAAATAAAATTGGCATCGCTTCGACTTGCAGGCACAACACTCATCTGGTGGCAAAGCAAGCTGCAAAATGGCATGCAACAAGTGGGTAATGTATTTCCATCATGGCAAGTTTTTGTTTCTGCACTTAGAAAGCAATTTTATCCTTTGGGTTATAAAGAGAAGGATTTAATTGAATGGCCAGGTATTAAACTAAGAAAGGGACAAACAGTGTAGGAATACACAGATGAATTTCTTAAGATGGCATTAATGTTAGACATTTCATTACATACCCAAGAAACTCTTATGAAGTATATATGAGATTTACCTGCACACATTCGTAACACTGTATTTATGTTTGGACCTACTAATCTTGATGCGGTTTATGTTCAAGCAACACACATTGAGGCAAGGAAAACAAAAGTTGGTGTATCGGGGGAATTGTCTTCAAGAAAATAGGAAAAAATGAAGGGGAATGGAAAGAAAGAAAATTCAGTGACAAGAAAGGAAGAGAAACTCTCTTGCAAGCATTACAAGAAGAAAGGGCATGATGATGACCATTGTTGGAAATTGCATCCAGAGAAGAGACCGAAGTGGTTCAAAGAAAGGAAAGGGAGGAAAACAACTGCAATAGCAACACGGCCAACAGACTTGGGGTCGGATTTTGGTGATGAATCTAAAATCACAGCAGTTGGTTTGACAGGTAAAATTGGTGATGGATGTGATTCTAGAAGTAAATTGTTTCACATAAGGGTCGTAATGAGGCATACTAATGTCAACACATTGATAGATAGTGGATCTCAATCTAACTTGATTTCAAAGGAAGTGGTTAAATAATTGGGATTAAACACTTAGATGCATCATAAACTTTACTCACTTAAATGGATAAACAACAATCATAAATTGCACATAACAAAGCAATGCACTTTAAAGTTTGCAATTTCATCAAAATTTGTGGATGAGGTAACTTGTGATGTGGTGTCACTCAATGAATGTGGAATGGTCTTAGGCAGTCCTTATTTGTATGATTGCAAAGCAATCTTCTAGAGTGAACAAAATCAATATCACTTAATCAAAGAAGGCAATGAATATGTTGTACATGCTCATCTCTTAAAAGCAAATCAATCTCTTCAAACAATGGAACAATTGAGGAAGACAAATCATGCAAGAAACACACCTATAGTTGTGACAAATCAAGCAATTGATCTTAAGCATGAACATGAGATGATTGTAGAATGGAAGTTCAATCATACTTTGCTTCAAGATAAGTTAATGTCATGCAAGTACTACAAACATATTAGCTCATTTGTAGTCATATTTATGATGTTATCATTGCTATTGTTGTCAGCATGGATGGTAGTGTCTTTAGTAAGATGTGACAAAGTACAAGTGGCTAACAATATGTTGTCAGTTGTAATGGTTGTTTTGCAATTGATCTTGATGAGACAGGTGCATAGGACAGAGTTTAAATATAGAGAACAAGTGGGGTGGCCAATCCCGCACTTGATGACTGGTTAGTATCCTTTTGGAGGACCAAAAGGTCTTAGTGGGGAGGCATGATCCAAAATGGATCCAGGAACCAAAATGGGTCTAGGAAGGCCTAAAAATAAAAGTTATCATAATCAAACAAAACTAGTTCCATTGTGTCTGTCTCGTCGCACTGATTTCGGCCATATAATATTTTCCTCAAACAGACATCGTATGCGAAAGTTATCGCATTCTGATCAAATTCTCAAACAGACAAAAAGTCAACTGGTCAAAGGACACGTGGCAGTGGTAGACTATGACACGTGGGTAGGGAGACACATGGCAGGGGTTAGTGACTGGACTAATATGTTGGCAGGTGACTATGTCGATGACCTGGTTGTACAGTCCAATCAGGCAGTGCCACATGGCCCAATCTAATGGTGCCATGTAGCACCCTCGAATCAAAATCCAGACCTATTCAAGTGCCAAAGTCTTCCACATATCATGCCAACCATCCGAGCTATATGTGCTACTTGTTATAGGCAATGGCAATTGATTATTTTATCATGGAGTGTGTTATGATATGTGTTAACCACATATATTTGCACCATATTAAAAGTCTATGCCATTCTTAAAATATTGGTGGTTAAACCATATATTATATGGTTTAAATAATATCCCTTCCAAAAGGCTCAAATCCCATATTTTAGTCCACATTGAAATATATGTAATGTTAACCACATTTTATATGGTTATTAAAACCATATGTTTGAGCCAGATTACAAGGGATATTCCATACGTGCCCAAATATATGTGTTGGAACATATATTATATGTTCAAAGACCTATTAAAAGGGCGTGCTCCACTATATAAGCCATATTTTATGGTTTTTAAAAACATATTACAAATATTTTTACCATATCCTCTTTTCCAAGAAATCGTGGGTTGTTGGGATTTGATCCCACAAACTCACTTTATTTAACCAAAAGAATTACCACTACACCACAGGTAGAATTATGAGAAAATATGCAGAATATTCTAGTTTATGCAGGACAAACCAGTGAGCCAACTAAACTTTGGAGGCCATTTCCAGAAGCTACACTCGGTCTTTTTCAGTGTCGTCAGTTGCATTGGATTTCTGAGGTTGAACAGAACACAGTAAGACTAGTACGAAATCCATTTGATTCATTTTTTATGTACATTTTTAGAATTTGAAGAAATTAATAAGAAAGCCTCCCCCACTAAGACAAAGGCACGGATACATAGGCAACCTTGCCGAACTCCATTATCAAGCTTGGTGTTATGGTTTGTTGCTCCTTATGTTTGTTTTTTGAAAAGAATTTCTTATTATGGATGTTATGTTTCTTTCATCAATTCCTAATTGGTTAATGAACTCATGTTTAATAACTCAACCATAGTCTTTAAAAGATCTTTTCGGATCACTAGAAGAAGGTAAAAAACTACTTTAGCATAAGCATAAGTTAAATTAAGCATAGGAAAAAGAAGGTAAAAATAACACACAGTTAAAAGAGTATACGAAGCTTCTCTTACCATTAAATTATTGAACAATTCCTAAGATGGATAATTAGGTCATCAATGATATAATAACCAATACTCCTATTAGCAAGCCACACTAATTTTGACAACTTCAGATTCTTTGTGTGTGTGTGTGTGTGTGTGTGTGTGTGTGTGTGTATTAAAGTTTTTATATGGTATGACACGTGGCAAGCGTAGCCCTTGACACGTGGCACTTATTTTCCCCATTGATTCAGATTATTTTTGGCATGAAATGAGAGAAGAGATATAATAAATAAATTTACAGAGATATATTAGATATGAAATAATATAATAGAGATATATCAGAGATATAACCATAAACACAGAGATACAATAATACACAATTTATATTAACTAATGAAATGTACAAAACTGTAGAAATACAAAGTGAAAGTGATGTAGGAGCATCGCTCCACCTCAGCATGCGTCGACTGATTAGCATGATTGGCGCACTTTCAAGAAAGGGAGAGGCACTACCCTCTCATTTTTCCTTCAAAAGTTTAAAATGTAATTAAGGCAATTAATGTTGTCAGGCTGGTAGAGCCATGTTGTGCCTTCGCACAAGCAATAGATGAGGTCTCCATTAAGTGGTCGACGGTAGGAGGAATCTACATCTGATTCGGATTAGATTTCCATCATTATAATCTGCCTCATTAGTCAGGCATTTTGAATGGTGATTAGACACCACTAGCTTAGCTTGGAGAGAAGCTCATGGAGCCCCTCTTGTATAAATATTTGTATTGTATGCCCAATAGAGGTTGTTGTGAAGAGGATGTTGGAGTTCATTATAGCTAAGAGGGGATTTGAGAACCGAGATTTAGTCATAGTCCGGACTCACATATTGTAATGAACATTTTACCATTAATAGAAAGGAACATATTTTCTTGTTTGTCAATTTCTATGTAATGGATGTTTACTTTTGAATGTCGTTCATATGTGTTTTTACTGTAGATGTATGTTAGAAATCATCTGCAGGGATAGATTTATAATCTTCTATCTTTGAGTGTGTTGAATTAGTTTTGGTTCTTTAGGCTAAGTGAAAGGAGTGCATGACAGAGAGTTGAAACTCTATGGGCCAATGCAAAGAGAGAATGTCTAAACTCTTTTGAGTCAGAAAAGAACGTGCCAGGAGGGCACACCAGAATAATTCACAGAATCAGAGGAGAATTTCAAAAATGTTGAATACCTTGGAAAGAAAGTCTGTGTGGGAAAAAGCGTAGCATAGAGTTACTGAATACTCTGTAATACTCTTCGGGGAGGGCATCGAGAAAGTGAGAACATGCATAGGACCAACACATTCTGGAGTGTTGGAAACATGGAGAGAACCCCAGGGTTGTTGAACACTCTAAGGAAGGAAGGTTTTGCAAGTGTACATTGAGAAAGGAAAGGATATGCTTTAATATATCTGGAAGGGCTCAGGGATAAGTCACCAGAAGTCTAAAATGAGAATGAGGAGTGTGCCAAGGATAAAGTAAGTTCACCTTACAAGCTCAGGAGGAAGGGCATTATGTTTCTAGGAGGGCACTAGAGAGTCTACATAAGGATGCAGTAGATCCAAGAACCTTCAAGGGTTGAGTTGAGCACAAGCTTAGGGGAAACAATGTTGTCGTGGGAAGAATTCTTTCAAGGCATGCAAAAAAGAGTCGAGAACAATTTAAGTCTCGGGCATAAAAAGTGTTAAGTGTTAGCAAGGAGGAAGGACTCACCAAAGTCCCAAAGGAAATAAAATTGTCCATCATTGGGAGGAGACAAGTGGTGAAATATCTGGAGATACAGGAGTTATATCTCTAGGAGGTTTTCCAAGAACAAACATAAATATTCGCGAAGTCGTGAAGAGTGGTTTGAATCCAGGCCATTGAATCTAGAAGGGACGCGTGGAAGAGATCCAAAAAATCAGAGGAGTAGCACTCCGGGGGATATCAGAAGAGGACAACGAGATACTCCTGAAGGTTGTAGTCCAAATAGATCGCATTCCTCGATCTAAAGGAGGAGTTTCAGAGAGAAGTCACTCCGGGAGGGAAAGGAGTGTGTTGAACAAGAATTTCCAAAGCGTCGAAGCCCGAAGCATTGAGGGTCGTTGATCCCAAAGGAAAATCATGGATCGTTGAACTGTGAGGGGACGCGAGGAGGATGAAGGTTACTCTGTTGAAAAGTCACTCTAGAGGATTTGTGAAGTGCGCATATGGATTTGGATGAAGCCCAAATTATGAAGAAGGAAATTGAATCGTCAATCTCAGAGAGGAACGAGGACTGTGGATCTTTCTCTGTGTTTTTGAAGGATTGCGATTCTGGATGAAGTGGTCGCAGCATGGGGAGAGAAGCATCAAAGCGCCGAAGCTCAAAGTGTTTAGGGAGGTTTAGGTCGGGGTCATATCCTGAGGGAACATCAACAAAGAGGGGCCTAGCCTAGAGAGCTAGTGCCTATTTTGTTCCGAGTTTCCAAAAAATGAACAAGGGCTTAACAGGAGCCCACGGGTCTCACAGGACCTGCGCCTAGGAAGAAAAGGGACCTGTGTAAATTGTTTGGGTTCCAACAAGGGCTAGAGGATCCAATTTGGCTCAATGATTTAAAGATCCCAAACCGGGAGGTCGCATATCCCCGAAGGGAGAAGGGGGGTATGCATCAAGTGGTATCAAAGAAAGCACAAAATTGACTTCTATAGATAAGAGAGATAGAGTGAGATGCTCTATAGAGATTATTGCAAGATGCACAACAGATGGTAAACAACCAGGTGGGTTGCAGGTGAAGCAATATGGTTACTGAAGGCCATAAGCGCAGTTGAAGAGAAGACTGCCCGCCGAGAAGCAAAGCAGAAATGCATAAGGAGATCAATGAAATATGAGAAGAGATGGAGAAGATACCATTGAAAATGCAACAGGAGGCAAAGGTACGTTGGAGATACGAGTGGCCTTTGAAAAGGACAACCAAGTGGCCTGTTCAGAAGTTGTTAGCCAGGAGGAAATAACAGGTGTTAAAAGGATGGTTGAGATATGTCTAAAACCTCAATGGAAAGGGAAAGATATCTGGCAGAGGTCTCATATATTTCCAAGTGGGAAATGAGAAGGGATTAGTTGATCTCATAAAATTCTAGGAGGGCAGGGGAGACATCCCGATTTTCCAGGTGGGAAAGTGTTTATGGATAAATTCGTGAGTGCGGACACAGACCAATCTCCCCAAGATCCACCTGGATCTGGAACAAACCGTAACAGAATACTACTCTTTCCCTAGATCTAAATATTGAATGAACTAAGAGAAGTAGATGGTGTTCATACCTTTTGAACGCTCTCCGTTAATCTCTGTTGTTCCTCGCTCTGTTCCGATGCTCTTGTGTCGTCCAATCACAACAACACAAACCAATCACAGCAAAAGCATTAATATATTCAATACCTAGTCTATACATGTGATCAAGGAATCATGTAATAAGATGACATCATCATTATGGGAAAGGGACATACTCATATATTGAATTAACTGAAAGAGAAATATACAACCTGAGCCTTGATGTTGTAGATCTCCTTTCGATGGCTCCAAGCTCTGACACACACACTT
>ML781726.1:1067517-1113552 GCA_009831015.1 Picea engelmannii
GTATGTTACTTATTCTTGCCTCTTAGTAAATTCAATATTTAAAACTTAAGGAAAGCGTCCTATTCTGTCCTGTTTTGTTCTAGATCCAGGTGGATCTAGGGAGATCGGTTTGTGTCCGCACTTACAGATTTATCCATAAACACATGGGTCTGGAAATTCACACGACAAGGGGGTCAAGGGAAAGTACTCTCTTCATATGGATGGTTTCAGGTCAACACGATATCTCCTATCTTGACCATTTTACAACTTACGCCCGGGAAGCCTCCGGAGAGAAGCTGGGCATACAACATATTAGTGGGAAGTGTGAGTTCCTAAGAGGATGGAAGCATACGCATAACATAGCCATTTCACATAGAGATGTTCATATATACATATATAGAAGTGTAACAACCAAGAATTCATTCCAACTCAACAATTAAAGATGAGAGTAGACTTATCAGAATTAGACAAGGTGAAGTGACTACTGGAAGGGGTGCATGTTTCCACCCAACCATAGGCTCAGTCACTCCAAATGGATTTACCACTATCCACCCCCGATCTAGACCATGATTCTCTACAACATAGCATTTTATTCTCACTCAGCCACAATAGGGATAGAGGTTACTCTCCTCTTCCCGCAGGATCTTGGCGATGGTTTACACGATACCAAGAAAGAAGGACTAGCATTGTTTATCAGCTTATATCATAACCTTCTCTACCATTTCCTGTGTCCAAAACGCTTAGTTTTTCCATTCTTCTATGAATCTTCGATATTCACTTCCCGTCTCTGCACTCTTCACAGGCCTGTTTCTTCCTCCCCCCCCCACTACACCTTCCCTTCTCACCTCTTTCAGCAGAGTCGCATGTGGCCCGAATTCCCAGTCAGCGGTCAAGTCTGGAAGCCTTACAAATGAGTTTTTACACACCCCATCCCTCATTAACTCCTGAGGAGGTCTTCCAACCCATCATCCTGAGTGTAATTTATTTATGGGTTAGAGGACAGTTCTGGTCCTGAGCAATTAAATCGAGTAAGCACCGGTTTGGTGAAGGTTAACGCAACCATTCCTAGTCCCCTTCACCCTCTTTTCATATAGCACTCATGGTATTTCTAAGTACACCCCCCCCCTTCCATTAGTCATGCTACACTTGTCCATTTTCTTAGTAAATAATTAGGTTCACATAATTTTACTTTTCAAACAAAGGTCCATCGAGTCAATATTCACACATATAAAGTTTGCCATAGTCTTTTGGCCATTTATAGTTATATTTACAAACTGGGGGAAACTGGGTGTCACATTTCCCTCCCCCTTAAAGGAACATTGTCCTCGATGTTCTATCTATTAACATGTCTTGTATGTACAAAAGTGAACAAAAATGGGTTTGCCTGTCTCATGGTATCCTCCATTTCTCATGTGGCCTCATCTGGGCCAAAGTGTTTCCACTGCACCTTGACCTGTGCAATGGTTCCATTCCTGAGTGGGGTTTCCTCCCTGTCTAGTATGCATTGAGGTTCTGGCAGGAATTCTCCCTCCAGTTCCACCTAGATCACAGACCAATCAATTATATGATTATAATAATGTATATATTTCTTCAGCAATGAAACATGGAAAACATTATGTACTTTTATTGTGGGAGGAAGTGCTAGTCTATAGGCTACAGGTCCCACTCTATCTAGAAATTCAAAAGGTCCACAATACCGAGGTGCCAACTTGGAACAAGCTCCCATCCTAAGGGAACTCTTCCTAGGCCTAACTCTGAGATAGATGTGGTCTCCTGTCTTGAATTCTTTGGGTGTTCTCTTTCTGTCGACATAACTTTTCTGTCTATTATGAGCAATTTTCAGATTTTGCTTTATCTGAATCACTTGTTGATCCATTTATCTCAGCATGTCGGGTCCAATCAAAATTTTCTTCACTGGGTTACTCCAACTGATTGAATTTTTACACGACCTACCATAGAGGACATCGAAAGGGCTCATCTTTAGTGATTCTTAGTAGTCGTTGTTGTAGGAAAATTCCACCAGTGGCAAGTAATCTTCCCACATTTTTAGGTTGATGCATTACATTCATCCTTAGCATGTCTTATAATATTTGGTTCACTCTTTCCATCTGTCCATCAGTTTGAGGATGATAGGATGTGCTAAAAAATAATTTGGTCTCTAGGCTAGCCATCAAGGATTTCCAAAATTTTGAAGTAAATTTTGTGTCTCTGTCAGACACGATCTCCTTAGGCATGCCATGTAGTTTGAATATCTCCTTCATGAATATGTTGGCAATATTTGTTGCCTTGCAATTTGATTTGATGGGAATAAAATGAGAAAACTTTCTCAATTTATCCACCACTACCATGATGACGTCATTCTTCCTGACCGATGTTGGTAATACAATGATGAAATCCATGGAGATGGTCTCCCATTTCCATTTCGGGATTGGTAGAGGTTTTAATAATCCTGTTGCATGCTGGTGTTATACTTTAACTTGTTGGCATTCTAGACATTTATCTAAATACTCTGCTATGTCTTTCTTCAATCCAGGCCAATATAATTGTTTCTTGGTGGCCGTGACCATCTTCTGATAGCCCGGATGGCCAGTGTATGGTCTCTTGTGCAATTCATCCATTGTGAACCTCTTCAAGTCGTCACAAATTGGAATATATAGCTTGTTTCGGTAAGTCAGCATACCTCCATCGAGCATCTGGTAGCCTTCATGCTTTAGCCCTGTGGGTTCTTGCTCCAGGTATGAGGTTACGGCCTGGAAGAATACGTTTGTCTCTTGTGAATTCCTTATTCTTTCCTTGAAATTCGTCTCACAGGTACTCACCGTTGCCAGGTGAATTTTTTTCATACTTCTGCTAAGGGCGTCGAACACCTTAATTTCCTTTCCTTTCATATGTTTGATTTCAAAATCAAACTCGCTAAGGAGGGCCATCCACCTAGCTTGCCTAGCATTGAGTTTTGGTTGGTCAAACAGGTGCCACAATCCACAGTGGTCTGTCATAAGTACAATTTTCCTACCCAGGAGGTAATTCCTCCACATTTTCAAAGCATGCACTATGGAAACCAACTCTAGATCATGGGTCACATAGTTGACTTCATGTTCATTCAATTTTCGAGATTCATAGAAAACTACACTTCCTTCTTGCATAAGGACTCCTTCGAGTCCTTCCTTGCAGGCATCTGTGCACACGATGAAGTCATTATCGGGATGGATGATCTTTAGCACAGGTGCATGGGTCAGGAGGTGTTTTAGTAACTGAAACCTTTCTTCACATTCTGTTGTCCAAATGAATTTAACCCCCTTCCTCTGTAGAGCAGTGATTGGACAACCAATCTTGGAAAACCCTTTTATAAACCTCCTATAGTATCCTGCTAAACCCATAAAGGATATGATATCTGAAACATCCTTTGGGGTAGGCCATTCCATGATGGATATGATCTTGTCAGGGTCTACTACTACCCCTTCTTCAGATATGACATGGCCCAAGTAATGTATTTGCTTCTAGAAAAAGTTGCACTTGTTAAATTTGGCGTAGAGCTTATGCTCTCTTAGCACTTGAAGTACTAGTCTAAGATGTTCCTCATGTTCCTCTCTATTCTTGGAGTAGATTAAGATATCATCAATAAAAACCAATACAAACTTGTCTAGGAATTGTTCATCAAGCACATAAAGGTGGCAGGGGCATTGGTTAATCCAAATGGTACTACCACAAATTCATAGTGACCATATCTTGTCTTGAAGGCAGTTTTGTGGATGTCTTCATCCTTGATTCGGACTTGATGGTATCCATATCTCAAGTCGATCTTTGAGAAAATGGTAGCACCCCCCAATTGATCAAACAAGTCATCGATTCAGGGTAAGGGGTATCTGTTCTTTATGGTTACCTTATTAAGCCATCTATAATCTATGCACAATCAGAAAGTACCATCTTTCTTCTTCAAAAACAGGACTGGTTCTCCCCATGGAGACACACTAGGTCGGATGTATCCTTTTTCCATCATTTCCTTTAGCTGTAGTTTGAGTTCAACTAGCTCGGGTGTACTCATCCTATAGGGGATCCTAGATACGGGTACCACTCTAGGTGCAAGCTCTATTGAGAAGTCAATATCCCTTCTCAGAGGTAGACCCAATACCTCTTTTGGAAAAACATCTCTATACTCTCTTAGTATGGGGTGGTCTTCTAGGCTTGGTCTTTCATCCTTAATAGATTCCAACACTTGTATTTCATATAGAAGACATCCCTTTCTTCAATACTTTTTCATTTGAAGGGTTGATATTTGTCTCACTGAGACAGACTTCTAAATCCCTTGGAGGGTTATCTTTCTCCCTTCTTCATTTACACATTCTAAGGTTTTGTGGTAACAATCCATCTTAGTTTTATACACAACCAACCAGTCCATACCAATCAACAGGTCATACGATCCTAGGGGAAGTATGTTAAGGTTATCTTGGGTGGGCAATCCATCCATAGTGAATTGGCAAGATGGTACGACCTCCACTATTTTTCTTTTGGTGCCAGTGGCTAACTGTACCAACCATGGCTTAGTATGTTTATGTGGCTATAATTTACACTTATCAACAGCCTGAGGGGCCACATAACTCAAATTTGAACCAGGGTCAATTAAAATAGATATTAGATGGTTGGTGATCATACCTTCCATATCCACCACTGAATCCAGGTGGTTGGCTTGTTTATTATCCACGACTGCATGAATTCATGGCATACTCCCGGCCACGTCATTGATGGTGGTAGCTTCTTGGACGTTGTAAATTTCCCTACTATTCTGTTGTCTGTGCGGACAGTCCCTCACTAGATGTTGTTCTCCATAACCCCAACATTTCAAGGGTTCTTTCTTTGGGCTATCAGTCTTTCCTGGGGTTGATCCAAAAGGTTTATTTCCACTCTGGAAGGGGAAATTTTGCTGGTGTACACTTCAGGTAGGAGATTTCATCCTTGAATCCTTCTTATAGTTTTTAAATCTTGGGGGTTTAAACCCATTTTTCTGGAACCCCAAGTTATTCTTCTTCTTCCAGCCTTTGCGAGGCTCTGTCTAAAGCCCAATTTTTTCATAACAATATCTTTCCTTTCAGATAGTGTCTTCTAGGTATTTGGATCGTCAAACTCAATTATGTTATGATAGTCCTTAGGTAGCCCACTGATAAATCGTTGAACCTTTGCCTTTTTTGCTTTTATCTAGGGTACATACCTCAACAAATCCAGGAATCTATTGACATATTCCTCTATGGTGAGTTGTCCTAGCCTAAGTTCATAGAACTCTTTGGTTTTCTCCTTGAAATATTTTTCCGACAGATACTTCTTCCTGAAGTATCTCTCAAACCATTCCCAAAATAGGTCCTCTTCATGAATCCCTTTCACATTCTTAAGGTCTTCCCACCAAATGGAAGCCTTCCCATTCAGGTTGAAGGTGGCTACTCGGGCCTTCAAGTTTTTAGAGAAGTCATGGATTTTGAAATACTTCTTTAGTCCAAGAAGCTAGGTCTCCGCCTCCTCTCCTTTCTTAATATCACCGTCGAAAGAGGGTGGCTTAGCCTTCCTGAATTCTTCGAGATTATGACTTTTGGAATGCTTTCGTTTCTTCCGTTTTCTCTGAGAATGTGAACTGATTCTACTACTAGAAGATCCTTCTAAGTCACCAGTTTCCTTTCCAGAGGATTCATCCAAATATTGTCCCCTGTCTCCAGGTTGGATCTTTCTCAAGGTAATCCTCCCAGTGCGGCCACTTAAAGGGCCACGTTTCTGTATCTCAGGTGGAATTTGACTCCTCTTTGTCTATTGTCAGTCCACATGACTAGTGTCAGGTCCATGTTGCAGTTGTCTTTGTATGTCGGATAAACTCTGCAGCAAGACTGCATTAATTTCCGTTTGCTTCTCTTGCTCTTTTATCAATCTCTCCTTGTCGGCCTTCCAGCTCTATAATTTGGCCATGAGACTCCTCACAGTGTCAGCCAGATCTGGAGGGGTCTCTACCACCCTCCTCTCGTCAGACTCTTCGTCTCTATTGTGGGATCCATCCCCCACTTTGTGGCACGTCACCATTCTATATGATTGTAGTTTCCCACGGTTGATCGAACGCTTGAGTGCAGACAAAACACTTGTTGTTAGCTAACATTATATTAGTTCCTAACCATCACATAATTCACATTTCTTAAATACATACACACACAACAGTAAACCGTCATTCTTTTCTATAATAAGGGCTTAACCAGACTTTTTAGGAAGGGAGTAAGGTAGGATATCACCCTTTAAACCCCTTAATGTGGTCTTTATGCAACTCGTCCATGAGCCCAAACAGGCTAAGTGTTGTAACCATGCTTTGATACCAATTTGTAACATCCCCACCCTTAAAGGAACATATAGTGTGTAAATCCTCTAAATTTTTTCTTTTGTTCTCTCATGTGAACAAACACCAAGTGCAAGCCTCTTCCATGTGATCACTACCCATGACCACAATCCTAACAAAAGGGTGCTTCATGACTTCTGTCATTAGGTATTCCCATACGATCCAACCTTGACTCAACCGACTCCCAAACTAAGAGCCCAAACCCACACTAGCTCTGTTCCTTAACCTCCATCCATGTGACCCCTCGTTATGACTCAGGGCCCAACCCTCAAGCACTTCGATACTTTGCGTGTCATGAAGGTGGAAATTAATCCATCTCCTTTCATTAGAATCTCGAAATCCGAACTCCTGATGCCATATCAATAATCCACGATCTCCCACGACCCAACAACTTAGATCAACCCTTTGCGAATCGGGACTTCGCATTTTGAAAAGTTGGAGGGCCGCTCACTCTCCTTCTCCCGATCCCTGATATCACCTTGGATGATCAATGGTCCACACACCCACACTTTGATCAATGGCTGCGATCAAATCATGAACTTGAACTTCATGAATTCTCATGACTCCTATCTCTGACTTCTCGAGTTGTGAGTCAGCGAAATGTTGATCTCTCGCCACGTGTCCCTTGATGATGGATGGTTCTGACTAACTTCGGGACTTAAAAAAAGTTCACTCCTCTGTGCACTTTCAAAGGGTTATACCTTGTGCACTTTCCTCTGTATCTCACGGCTATGGTCCTCCACTCATAGATCCAAAAACCGGGATCTGTTCTCTCCCTGTGCGTGAACTCCGAACTCACAGATACAACGGTCGAGGTGGGTCTTGAAAGAATCCATATATCAATGGTCCACATTACTTCACGACTTTGGGTTTCATAGGTTTTGGTCACACCAACCCATAATATTCCCGATACGTGAACTCTGAACTCTGGATCCAAGAGGCTAGAGGGGTTAATTCTCATTCTCTTTCTCATAGCCAATGGCCATGACAGCCCTTGGCTCCTTCCGGACAGATCTCATCCATCCATCCTCTGGACAAGGAAAACATTTCCCTTTTGGTATTTTCATATTACCACTTTCCTGATTTCTCACCCCGAATGGGATAGGGACTTGGGTCTGGAAATTCACACAGCAAGGGGGTCAAGGGAAAGTACTCTTTGCAGACGGATGGTTTCAGGTCTACACGATATCTCCTATCTCGACCATTTTATGACTTATGCCTGGGAAGCCTCCGGAGAGAAGATGGGCATATAGTTTATCAGTGGGAAGTGTGGGTTGCCAAGAGGATGGAAGCATACGCATAACATAGCCATTTCACACAGAGATGTTCATACATACATACATACATACATACATACATACATACATACATACATACATNTATATATATATAGAAGTGTAACAACCAAGAATTCATTCCAACTCAACAATTAAAGACGAGAGAAGATTTATCATAATCAAACAAGGTGAATAGACTACTGGAAGGGGTGTCTATTTCCACCCAACCGTAGGCTCAGTCACTCCAAATGGATTTACCACTAGCCACCCCCGAGCTAGACCACTATTCTCTGCAACACATCCTTTTCTTCTCTCTCATCCACAACAGGGACATAGGTTACTCTCCTCTTCCCGCAGGATCCTGGTGATGGTTTACATGATACCAAGCAAGAAGGACTAGCCTCGTTTATCATCTTGTATCATAACCTTCTCTACCATTTCTTGTGTCTAGAACACTTAGTTTTTCCATTCTTCCAAGAATCCCTGAGATTCACTTCCTGTCTCTGCACTCTTCCCAGGCGTGTTTCTTCCTCCCCCCCACCACACCTTCCCTTCTTGCCTCTTTCAGCAGGGTCGCATGTGGCCCAAATTCCTAGTCAACGGTCAAGTATGGAAGCATTATGGATGAGTGCTTACACAGCCCATCCCTAATTAACTCATGAGGAGGTATTCCCACCCACCGGCCTGACTGTAATTCATTTCTGGTTCAGAGGACGGTTATGTTCCTGAGAAATTAAATCCAGTAAGCATCGGTTTGGTGAAGGTTAATGCAACCATTCTTGGACCCCTTCACCCTCTTTTCATATAGCACTTGTGATATTTCTATGTACACCCCCCCTTCCATAAGTCATGCAACACTTGTCCATTTTATTAGTAAATAATCAGGTTCACATTCGTTTATCTTTCAAACAAAGGTCCATCGAGTCAATATTCACACATATAAAGTTTGCCATAGTCTTTTGTCCATTTATAATTATATTTACAAACTGGGGTAAACATGGCATCACAGGGAGATATCAGAGGAGGATAGTGAGAGACTCCCGAAGTTCGAAGTCAAAATAGATATCAGTCATCGATCTAACGGAGGAGTTTCAAAGAGAAGTCACTCTGGGAGGGAAAGGAGTGTGTTGAACAAGAATTTCCAAAGCATCAAAGCCCAAAGCATTGAGGGTCGTTGATCCCAAAGGAAAAGCATGGATCATTGATATGAGAGGGGATTCGAGGAGGATGGAGGATACTCTATTGAAAATTCACTCCGGAGGATTTGTGGCATGTGCATGAAGATTTGGCCAAAGCCCGAATTCCGAAGAAGGAAATTGATTCATCGATCTCAGAGAAGAACGAGGACCGTGGATCTTGCGCCGTGGTTTCAGAGGATTGTGATTCTAGATGAAGTGGTCACAACGTGGAGAGAGAAATGTAGAAGAGCTGAAGCCTAAATTTTTTAGGTAGTTTTAGTCCCAGGTCATATCCTGAGGGAACATCAATGAAGAGGGGCCTAGCCCAGAGAGCTAGCGCCTATTTTTTTTTGAGTTTTTAAAAAGGGAACAGGGGCTTAACAGGAGCCCGCGAGTCTCAAAGGACCTGTGCCTAGAAAGAAAAGGGGCCTATGTAAATTATATGGGTTCCATCAGGGGCCCAAAGAGCTGATTCAGCTCAGTGATTTAAATATCCTAGATCGAGAGGTCGCGCAGCCCCGAGCGGAGAAGGGGGTCTACATTAGAAAGGCTTGCTAGAATGGTGGAAGCTTATATCTGAGAAGAGATGTGATGGCTATGCTCATTCAAAAGAAGATGATTGTTATAATGAGGCTCCAAAGGAATATTTAAAATAAATAAAATACAAAATCCTAACCCCGAAAGATGAAAATCCAACAATTTTGTGGACCCCGTTTTGGGTAATTTGGTGTATCAACTTCCCGGGGGTGTAACTTTGGCATACGATCTCCATTTGGGGTGAAGGATAGCTTGTTGGAAAGGTATCAATGAGGAGATTCATTTTTGAAGGTCACTTAAAGCTTTTGGATACAATTAAGGTTCCAAATCGTGAAAAAGGTCATTTAGGCCCTTAAAATGGCCCCAAAAGTTTAGGACCTAAAAACTGCTAAAATTAATAAATTTACAACAAACTATTTTGAGCCCATTGGAATAGGTGGGTGGCCACCGATATCCACCTAGATAAAAATTCCCTCCTTAGTAATAAATGGTCTCCATTGTGTTGAGTTCCCAGGGAGAGGGGAAAGCGTTTGCTGAATCTGAATCTTGGTGAGTTGCTTGCCTTGCTAGAGAAGTTGTGTTTCTTAGCTTGTTGAAGAATTTCAAGAACCTGTTGCTGGTGGGACTGAATCTATTCAACCAACATGTTGTATCTTGTCTTGACTTGGGAGTGTGTAGGTACCATTATAGGTAAAGAAATAATATCTTCTTTCTTTTCTGCAATCTACTTTTGTTGGAAAGAAAGGCCTTGGGACAAGGATGTAGTGGTTGCAGTGTCCTTCTATTCACATTTTGAATAGATTGTGAAGAGGTTGAATTTTGTAGTATGAGAGATAACCTTGCAGCACTGTTTTGGTGGGACAGTAAGAATTACCTCTAGTATCCTTTAAAAATGACCCCCCAGAGTAACAATGACACTACGAGGTTGAGACTCATAAATAACATGACTCTTCCACATATATGGTTGGCCCAAAAGAACATTATAGACATCCAGTAGGGAAACATCACATAATACCTTATCCTTGAAGGGTTGGATGTTATATGAAAATCGACACTGTTGGATGACATGAAGATCTCGTCCTTCGTGAAGCCAACCAATGTTATATGGTTGCGAGTGTGGTGTTGTCGACAATACCCACTATTTAATGACCTTTGTTGAGATGAGGTTCTTATGGCTTCCTCTATCAACAAAAAAATGTAGCATGGTCCCCTTCACCCACATCTGTGAATGAAAAATACACTCCCCCTCTTCAGGATCTGTTGGTTCTTCTAGTTGAATTGTTGTGGTCGCGACAATAGCAATGGGGTTTGCGTCGATGATCTGTCTTCTCCCATTATTTTCTAAATCAGATTCTAAATTAGGTTTCAAATAATTTTCTTTGATCTTGGACACCAATGATTTTTTGAGCTACATTAATAAGTGTTGTGCCTAGTGGATTTTGTGGAAATCACACCACTTTCCATTGTCCTTCTTCATCCTTCCATTACCCTTCTTTTCCTATGGCTTGGACTGGTTATTTGGAGGATGGTTGTTAGGGTCGTCTTTACCATATTTTGGTTGTTACGGATTTGCAGACACAAACTCACGTTTGTTCTGGTGCCTAAATTTCTTATCGATTTTGACAACATATCGATAGGAAGATCCCAGTGATGGGATGTCCAGAAAATCCATTTTTGGTTTGGATGTACCTATGTAGAGCCATACGGTATTTCAAAACCAGATGTCGCTCAGAGTATTTGATACCCATCTTGGTGCGTAAGGTAGGGAAAGTATTTTTGAAATCCAACACTGTTTGGCCCCTCTCTTGCCACAGTGTAGTCCATATTATGCATTAGTCATCATAGTTACCAATGGGGTAATATTGTTCCTTGACTGCATCCATACAAAAATCCCAAGTGGGCTTGGCCCCATATATTCTAGACTCCTCTGTGGATATTTCCTCCTAGTAAGTTTCCCACCAATGTTTGACATGGGGGAGAGCCTTGAGGAGTGGAAAGGTGATCTTTTCCTTGTCATAAAAATTGTGAACAAAGAAATACCCTTCTAGCAGATTTAACCATTTTTCTAGGACATCTACATCGATTTGACCTTCAAATATGAGAATATCAAAATTAAGTTGTACCTTGAAAGGAGAGGAGCCACCATAGTTTCCACTTGATGAATATGTGCTTGTTTTTATCGACATACGTTGAAGGATGTGGGAACATTTATCCATCATTTCGTCCCTCTATTGTGTGAGAGATTACTCCCACAACAAATTAATAGAATCTTATGCTCTGTCATTTTTCTTTTCTTCCACCATGGAGGGTTTCTTGGGTGTGAAAGAATTATTGTCCTCAATAGAGACAAGCTTGAGACCCAACTTTCTATACTCAGACCTCGTCGGGGACATGCACTAAAAAACGATCAAGAGTAGCATGCTCTGATACCACTGGTCGAGATTATTTTTGGCACAAAATGAGAGAAGAGATATAATAAAGAAATGTATAGAGATATATTAGATATCCAATAATATAATGAGATATATTGGATATATAACCATAAACACGTAGATACCGTAATACACAATTTCTATTAATGAGCAAAATGTACAAAACTGTAGAAATACAGAGTGAAAGACTCGCTATAATGGTAGAAACTTATCTCTGAGAAGAGATGTAATGTCTACGCTCGTTCACAATAAGATGATTGTTACAATGAGGCTCCAAAGGAATTTTTAAAATAAATAAAATACAAAACCATAACCCCAGAAGATGAAAAACCAACAGTTTTTTGGACCCCGTTTAGGGTAGTTTGGTGTATCAACTTCCCGGGGGCGTAACTTTGGCATATAATCTCCAATGGGGCACACGATAACTTGTTGGAAATGTCTCATTGAGGAGCTTCATTTTGTTGGCTCAATCAGAGCCTTTGGCTTTCATTGAGGTGCTCGATCGTGAAAAAATGTGATTTAGGCCCTCAAAATGGCCCCGAAAGTTTAGGACACAAAAAACTGCTAAAAATATTAAATTACCAACAAATTGTTTTGAGCCAGTTGGAATAAGTGGGTGGCCACTGATATCACCTGTGGATCCTAGTACATGTATTCCAAATCTGTGTGACACGTGGCACCACCATCTGTTGACATGTGGCTCTCCCTCATTGTGATGTGTGGATCCCTTGTTGGGTGACACATCATCACTGGGAACTGGATATTGGAGTTGTTCCATGCAAGGTTTAAGTTTGAGTTCCTAGTGTCGATAGTTATGATGGGATTAGTTAAACTAATCCCATGATTTTTGGATCATTAATCATGTTTATCACGGTGGAGATCGATCCGACGATTGAGATATAACGTACCTTTCATCAAGAAGTAAGTCCACGAGGTCTACCCCCTTCTTACTAGCCCACCGAGGGTTGACAAGTGTCATTTACCCATATGTGTTGGCACCCATCCTGGTGCATGTTAAAATCCTAGCTAGACACATGGATTACTATTCAGGTGACACATCATCCTAGATATCGAGACACCGAAACTTCCTAACCTATTATGAATCTCGAGAGGTCTCGATCCGGTAATCACAAGAGGATTAAAAAATTTAATCCCATTGATTACAATATGTTTAATTGAGTTAACATATGGGTTACGACTCTTGACCTTTTCCAAAATACCTATGGATAAGATCTCTCACAGGTAAATTTGTCTATTATCATTTAAGGACACCAATGTAGGGTTTTTATGCCCGACTCGGCCCCACATGTTTATATTAAAGTTTATATATATATATATATATATATATATATATATATATATATATTAAACTAGAAATAAGTGTGTTCTATTTAGGTATTTTAACTAATTAAAAGTTGTGTTTACTTGCAGGTATGTCAAGGTAAATCCAAAGTGTTGATCGAGATGGCAGTAAAATCTCGACAGTTCAAAACAAAAAGCACAACTTCCAAATGAGTGGTATTTAGCATAGTACTACCCTTTCGATATGACGTAGAGAGGTTTTGATCTATGCTATGTGTCAAAAGATGAGCTTACATCGACCTATGGGAAGGAGTATCCAAAACCTCCCTCATACCATGTGCTACACTCAAACGAAAAACCACTCATTGCCCTTTCAAAAATTGGTGGTTTGTAATTAATTTTTATGTTGTTTTCATTTATTTGTAAATGTGCTAATAAAGTTTTATGTGTTTTAAAAAATAAAAAATTGTATATATTTAAGGCCAATTGTCGTTGTTACGAAAGAAAGAATCCACCATTCCGTGAATATTCTAGGAGGATTTCTACTCGATTCCCTGTCGAACTCAAGTATTTTCTCAGTCAATTTCTAGGTAAGCATTAAAATCCCCTTTTTGTTTTTAAATATGTCTAAGTCTTCTGGATCTAAAATAACTAGAACCCTATCTGTAGGAGATGCATATTTAGTAGATAGAGATGGTTTAATTGTGGATCTCGTTACTTCATTTGATATTTACGAGCTACATAATATATCTTATAGCAGATATAGTGAATTAAAGTATTATTTTAACGCTTGGGAATTGAACATGGCTCGTTTTGTTGATCCACAAACCTATATTTCCCAGAATTTATCCATTGGTGTGCTCATAATTATGACCCAATCACTAGGATTGTTTTTTCAAAGAAGGGGCCAATTCTATTCGACGTAAAATCTGAGTCTATTAGTGAAATCTTGAAGGTTTTTGAAATAAAAGATGGTCAAATTTTAAACGAAGAAACCCTAGCAGTAGAATTTTGGGACTTAATCCCACAAAGTAAACAAACTCTTATACATAGTTTAATGGATAGAGATAATACCTCTATTCAAGAATAAAAAACCTATGAAACAATCATGTTTTCATCAATTTCACAACATGTTTTGAGTATAGTTTGTGCAATTCTGGGATATGACAGTGACAAAGTAGTGGATTATACTGTGTTATGTGTTGTTAGAGACATCTTCCCTTGTACAAGTCAAACAATCACAAGATTTTTCTTTGCACAGTTTATAGTTAATTCATTAAATTTCCAGCTCACTGAATTCTCTCTAAACGGATCATGTAATTATGAATCCTTTTTGGTCTATTTGCTTCTATTTTTTTAAAGAAAATATAATTTAATGCTTGAATTTGGAAATTGAAGACAAAGTTGCAAATCATGTATCTGTTATTCATTGGATACCTGTAGTTAGATCTAAGCCAAATAATGTTGGTTTTATGGAATATATTGATACATTCATGTTTGTAGCTTACACTCTATTTCATGAATATTTGTATTCAAGGATTTCTCCTCAAATAAAATCCTTTTTTCACGAATCCTTGTATACCAAAATTGGAGATTGATATTTATTCCAAGAATACACTGAGATTAGGTTATATGGAATAGAAATTTATCCTTTCAGATTACCTAAATTTACGACTTTAAGGATTTTTTCTCTTCATTTCATTAGACAGGGTCATGACTATGATAATATTCATTTTCTTCCTAGAAATATAAGAAATAATTTCAAGATAAAAAGATAAGTTGGGACTTCCATGGTGTACAATAGAACAACCTTGCACATTGTTGAAACAAAATTGAAAGAAATAAATCTGGAATGAGGAGAAGCTTGGAAATATCATCCTTACATAATCATTAAGGGAAAAAGGTTGGAAATAGGGATGAATTCTTATGAACATCACAACAAGACTCATATTGAAAGAATAATGAACCTGTACAGTTGGGAAGAGGTCCAGGGCATCCTTCAGGAGAAAACTCAATCTGTGGAGAAACTATCACAAACATAAAATATTGAAACTTCTCAACAACAAGAGAAGACATTAAAGATAAATTTTCTTGGAGAATTTCACAATGTTTCATAATTTGAAGATGAACATTCAAGTAACAAACAAAATATTGAAATCATTACAAAAGAAAAATTAGAGGAAAATATTGTTGGAATATTGGTTGTTGTCATTGATGTCAACCTCAGTCATTGGTTTTGGACCCCAAAATTGATGAAGGTATTTGGACATGAAGGGCACTACACATGAAGATACAACACCAATGAATGGATATTATATGTCATGTGATTTACGGTGGTAGGTGTCATGTCACATGGATCCTCATGGTTGAGGAGAAATGATTTTTTGAAGATGAACATGTGAATTTACAGGTTGACCCTGAAGATAATTAAAGAAAACAATTACAAAATAAGAAAGTGACAAGTCATCCCTAATGTCAAAAGGAAGTGTCATAAAGAGTATAAATACACATTGAATATCCTTCATTTGAATCATCCAAGAAAGTTTGATGGAGCTAGAATAAGTGGGTCTACACTTGTGGTAGAAGTATGTCCAGAGTTCAACGTGGAGCAAGTATGAGGTGGCAAATTCTGAAAGGCCCGAAAGTTTCGGAATTGCAGAAACCCTAGTTTTCTGAGGGTGTACACGAGATAATAAGAGGAAACACAACATACATACGTGGGCTGATAAGAACAAAGGTAGCGTACATAGGCATGATGATAAGAGGACATGTAGAGTACTTGAGAAAAGTCTTTAGGAAGTTCTAAGGAAGGCACATCTTGGTGATCTGTAGTTCAAGTTTCTATGTAATGGTTATATTCTGTTGATGGTGATATTTTGATGTAAATATTTACTATCTCTTATATATTATTGGGTGGAAGGAAGGGGCAAGGATAGAGGGTTTAACCCTCCCTTTAAATTGGAAGTTGTAGATTCCCTTCAAGGCATTGTTTGGAGGTTTAACGCTCCCTTCATCTTGGAAGTTGGTGCTTCCCTTAATTGGAGGTTGACCCTCCTTTGGAAGTTCTTGCTTCCCTTGATTGGAGGTTTAAACCTCCTTTGAAATTCAAAGAGTTATCTTCCTTTGGAAGTCATTACTTCCCTTGAAAAATAACTTATGATTACTTCTCATATATGGTGCATGGTGTATTGGTGTATCTCTTCTACTATTATTCATTGTTCATTGGATATTATTCATTATTCATTGCTAATTGGATATAAATTGAATATATAATATGGTTGAAGTATAATTTGAAAAAGTGTTTGAAACTTTACTTGCTACTAAGTCACCCCCCTCTCAGTATCAACAATTGGTTTTAGAGCAGGTTACCTTCAGTACAATTTAACCACTGGAAGGAAGATCTCGAACAATGTTGGAAGGAAAATGTCATATTATATCAGATTCCACTATTTGATGGAAGGAATCATGAATATTGGAGTAATATAATGAAAAACAGGGATGATTTTAGGGGCTAAATTTCGCTCATGGGCTAATTTTCCATGATTTTTCCAAAAACAAGATTCACTATTTTAAAAATGATTCGCCCAAATTCTATAGGATAAAATTATTTTACCTTAAAAATCGCCAAAAGTTTCTAAAAACTATATAAAATCCTTAGAAATTTGAATATTTTTACAAAAATATCGCCAATCATTTATAGTTGGCATATGAAGGATTAGTAAGATTCGCCAAGGTTTCTACATTTTAAAATAAATTTCCATCCTTAAAATCATCCCTGATGAAAAATTACTTGACATATTTATGAGTGGATATTTGTCTCTCAATTGATTCAAGATACATAGCTTTGAAGAAACCAAATACTGCAACTAAGAAAGAAGCATGAAGGAACAAAAAAATTGAAATGGATGATATCCTTGACGAACTAGATGATTTAGTAAAAGATAAGGTGGGATAATGTTCATCAACCAAAGATATTTGGCACAAGCTACAAGATCTTTATCCAAATCAAGAATCTGAAGAGAAACAAGCAGAAGAAGTTGAATCAACTTACAACTCACATATCGAATAAGCCATTAGATGTGCATTATTTTTCTTTAATTGTGAAGAAGTAGGAAATCTTCAACATGAATTCCCTTATCCAAGGATTGAAAGAGATGATACTGAGGAAGAAAAACCCAATGAAGTAGAAGACAATTCTGACATAGAATAAGAAGAAAATCATGAAGCATAAATGATTCAACAAGAAGATGAGAATCTTGGAAAATTGAAGCATGTTTAAATTGA
This sequence comes from Picea engelmannii, assembly GCA_009831015.1. Classification (NCBI taxonomy): domain Eukaryota; kingdom Viridiplantae; phylum Streptophyta; class Pinopsida; order Pinales; family Pinaceae; genus Picea; species Picea engelmannii. The sequence continues at coordinate 1,084,865 of ML781726.1, forward strand.
AAATAACAAGCTTAGAAACACAAATAGAAAACTAAGAAGTGAATTGAGTAGTTTTGAGGAAGAGAATCATAAAATTGAAAATACAATTGAAACCTCAAAGAAACAGTTAGAATAATATGAGAAAATAAAGGAAGAAATCGTCTCCTTGAAAATTCAACTTGAAGAAGTAAGAAGAATGGAAGAAATAATGAATGTCCACATGATGAAGAAAGAAGAATATTGTGAGAAACTTGAACAAGAAATTGTATCGCTAAGGAAGAACTTAAGGGAATATCAAGTACCAAAAGACAGAACATACCTTGGAAGTGTTATCTCCTTGTAAACTTCATCCGGATGAGAAACGAATGATAGAGGCAACCTACAAACAAACTTTGAGATCTGAAACTAGCCTTTCGAACCTGGAGAGGGCTCTCGAGAGAGACTTTTTCTTGGTACAATATATGTCTTTGAGTTGCCAGCTAGGTTTAACACCTTCGAATAATAAGTTTTGGTTATATTGGCACAAGAGAGTAAGACCTCGGGCTATGGAGTCAGTTCAAGGAAACGATGGAAATAAATGACTCGGTGACTGAGCTTGAGAGGATAAAGGCTAAGCAAGCAACAATTTTTAGTTAAAATCATTGTGTGTGGAGAAGGGGGAAAACACATAAAGAAACTTGGAGCACCGATGAGGATGAATTCAGAGTTAACTTATAGGAAATATGGTTTGTCTAAATGATGTGATCCCAGGGCATTGTGCAGTGAATCCCAGGTTCAAAATACGTTCCTATTTAGACATGGATAGATATGAACAAAGAATACAGGAAGTACGTATGCAAAGAAAGGAAACAATACATCCAACTACTACAATTAGAATATTTTCATCAAAGCTTCAGGACTTTTGCATTAAATTTCGATCAAACTCAAACTACATTCAATAGACATTGTCTACATTAGTTTGCCAACCAACCTGACTTACATTGAAAAGATAAAATATATAGGCAAGGGCGTCGCTTGGGCTTCCCTTCTCCCTAGATACTATCCCTAGAATCTAGGAAACTGGTCATCTTCTATTCAATGACGTTTCGTATGACCTCTTTCCAAAAAATGGAAACCAACTGTGTTTGGTCGTGTCACGATCGCTTGTCTTTGCCACAGGGGTTCAGTTACCAACAAGGTCTCGTCATGGGGGAGAGTGATGTGTCACTACCTCCCTTTGACAGGATATCAGAGTGATCAAGTTCTCTGTTGGAATTCCGCCATTCACCGTAACGATTCTGATTTTAGTCGTCTACTCATATGCTAAGGGGCGTAGTGCATAGATGATTTTAGGAGATAAATTTCACAGATGGGCTAATTTTCCATGTTTTTTCCCCAAAAACGATTCGCTAATTTCCATTTTTTCAAAAAACGATTCGTCCAAATTCCATAGAATAAAGTTATTTTACCTTAAAAATTGCCAAAATTTATAGAAAATATATAAAAACCTTAGAAATTTGAATATTTTTACAAAACTATCGCCAAAAAAATTACATTTTGGATATTAAAGACCAATAAGATTAGCCCATGTTTCTACATTTTGATATAAATTTCCATTCTTAAAATCATCCCTGCGTACGTGGAAAGTGACTGCTGACTGTCGCAGTCATTTCCACAATGAAAAAACCACCTAAGGGAAACACTTTCTCCTAAAACTGTTGAGATCCATCCAACATTTTAGAAAACAAAAAATGAAGTTGTTTAACCATGCTTCTTTTGCGCACTGGCAAGGTCTGTGCAAACTCTTTCCCCACTCGTTTTGCATTTTCTGAGATGCTTCGCCTTTCTTTCTTCCGACAACCTCTGTGATTCACACAACTATATGATTGCGTCTTGTGCATCTCTGAGCTATCTCTTGAGCCATGTCATGTTTCCTCTGCGGCCTTGTGATGATGACACTTCAAGGGTATTTCTGGCTAACTGTCGTCTCAATTCCCTTTTTTCCTAGTAAAGCTCGGCGATGGTGAGTTGCACCTGCTTCAGCTACTAGGATGGCCCTCGAACATCTTCTCCTCCGATATATTTCTTCCTTGTCCCACTCTAGTTTTATCGACTCATACCTTTGAAAGGTTCCAGCTGAATAACACGCATAAGTAATTCTTCAGCAGTTGACCTTGCACGCGGTTCGCTTGGGACTCTGGTGTACGTAAAAAGGTAGATTTAATGGTTTCCTCCCTATGAAGTGCATCAACAATCTAATGTCATGCGAATGTATCCTGTCGAAATTCCCTTCATAGGTGAAATATTTCCTAATTATTCTAAGACGTTTTTGGAAAGGTTCTTGCAAGTATCTACTCAGGACACCTGCCTCGACCTTCCATCCTGGACAATCCCATCTGATGAAATATTCATAGAACTATGTCCAAAGGAATTCCCTTAGACCATCTCTCATCGCACGGATGGATCTCTGTTGTGGTTGACACAGTCTCCTCGGTTACCTGAAAAATGACGCCAGAGATCACTGCACGGTATCCATAGAAACTAAGAGCGAACTACTCAACTAGTATTATATTGAATCCCTGAATTTTCGTGCAAAAGGCCATGCACCCGAATTGTTCAAAGGTTGCTTTGACCTTCGGATCTTCATTGATCAACATTAATTTATGGGGCTCAGGTCCAACACCTCTACTACTTTGTGCACTCTTCCTTATGCTTTGGGGGTTTCCATGGTGCAATTCGTATTTATCCTGCGCGCGACGGATTAGGCATGGGCCCAAGGCGGTGATCCTAGTCAACCTGGGCTTGCAGGAGGAAAATACACACAGTGCATAAGCTGGATTTGTGAATAGAATGCGTGCAGAACATATGGAATTTATAACAAAGCAGGAGGGAGGTGGAATCATGCCAAGGAACACTAAATTCATGGCGACTGGATGTTTTGAAACAAACTACAAGTTTTCCATAGCACATTTGCGCATGTAAAGTATAGCTAATAAGGGTTGCAGGGCATACGTGATACGAACACCATGATTTTTCATTCTTCCATCCTTCATAATGAGTCGATGATGGTCGTTGCACTTGCCGATGTGACTTCTATTAACAACTTGCCTTGACCTAGGGCACGTAGAAACTCCCTTTTTGATAGGACCCAAATCTTTGGGAACATACTCGTACTATTTACATATGTTTTAATTATGACATGCCTTCCTGAATCCAAAGGCCAACTGACCACTTGTTGACTTCGACCCTTTTGTTGTTCATTACTTGACCTCACATTCTTTGACACATGGGCCATAACTCGACTAAAAATGACTCTAATTGAAAATAAAAATGGTCGTGGTAACAACCGACTCCAACGGGGATGCTATCCTCCCAGCGAGGTAGCAAAGAACAAAAGACTAGGTTCCTGACCATTGGGCCTTATTCAACTTCCAAACACTGAAATGTGAAAAAACAAAACAAAACCTAAACCTATCGACGTAGTTTCTAAAGGATTCAGCATAAACTCAGGGCCTTCACTTCGGGCTTCAATTTTCTACTGACATACTGACTCGACGCAAAAATAAAATGACTATTTACAATGACATGTGACTTAAATGGACTTTATTTTACCAGATAGTGTTTGAGAAACCTGTCGTTTATAGGTCCCCAACCAACGCACTCTCCATTTAGTTATTCCATAAAATAAGCATTATTTTTGCGATATGCACCGATTTTGAATGGACCTGTCCAAAGATTATCGACCTTTCTATGCTTTCCTTTATCTTCATTTCTTGCATCCCATTTCAACACCAGATCCCCCAACTGAAACTCCTCCTACTTAGAGTGTTTGTCAAATGTGTTCTTCATCCGCTCCTGGTGGAGTTGTGATCAATCATACACCTATTCCCTCATCTGTTGTGTATGGATAAACTGATTTATTCTCCTCTCTGTGTTATCTGGCTCAACCTCCTGCTCTTCCAACAATTTTTGAATGGGCAATCCCAGTAAGGTGGGTAAAATCACATCTACGCCATATACAATCTGTAATTGTGAGGTCGAGATGGACTTCTTGGTGGTAACCATGTCTTCCCACAGCGCGTAAATAAGATTTTTGTGCTAGGCCTTCCTGTTGTCTTGCGGGAGTCTCTTGATGATCCTGGTCAAGATTTTATTCGACGATTATGCCAACCCATTTCCTTGTGGGTAATACATTGTGGAATTCCCTAGGGTTATATTGTATTCCTGACAAAAATTATCCATCTTCTTGGACTTGAATGTCATTGCATTGTCTGTTATGATCTTGACAGGGCATCTAAATCTCGACAAGATGTTTGTATCCAGAAATTGTAAGATGGCTGCGTTGGTAGCTTGCTTCGTGGGGATCACCTCTATCCATTTTGTGAAGTAGTCTGTGGCTATGAGTATCCATTTGTGTTGTGCTGAAGATGGAGGATTTATTTCCCCTATGAAATCCAAACCTCGTTGCATGAAAGGTGCCTCAACTAAGATAGGCTTTAGTGGCTGCAACTTTCTTCTTCCATCGAAAATATGACACTCGTGACAACTGGAAACTTCTTTGTATACGTCTACGAATATTGTAGGCCAATAGTAACCCAATATTAATATTTTGTGCGTGGTGGTTTTCCAGTAGTGGTGTCCCCCACAAATGCCTTTGTGGAATTCCTCGATAGATCATTTCACGTCGTTTTCCACCAAACATCCCAACAATATCCCTCCAGGATCTTTCTAGTATAACGAGTTATCTAAGATGCATAACCTAATGGCTTTGAGATTTAAAAATATGGCCTTAGTATTACTTAAACTTGAAGGGGCTTGTTGATTCTTTATCACGTACATGATGTCTATATACCACGGCGAATCGACGAACTTCTGAGACACCTCCGTAGTCATTTCTTCCTGAGGATTCTCTGACAGATCAATAATGAAGTTGATTCCCACAGGGTCGCAGTCTGACTACCCCATCAACCTCGCAAGGCGCTGACTCTTAATTAGTTTCGTAGGCCTAATATCAAGGTCATATTATAGCATGTCTGCTATCCACTTACCACTTCTCCCCTCAAGGTTAGGTTGAGTCATGATATCTTTGACTGAGTTGTCGGGCACATAAGCGATAACGTGGGAGTGTAATATGTACATCCTGAACTCCTTTAGGGATTTCACTAAGGCATATGCTTTTTTTTCTATAATGTTGTATCTTAGTGGAGAATCCCTCAACGTCCTGCTGAAATAGGCTATAGGTTTTTCAAAGTTCTGTTCGTCTTTCTGTAACAGTACGCTGACAATCATATGCTCTGAGGCGATTGAAAACATGATGAAATCTTTCGTGAATTCTAGACTGGCTAGCACAAGATCTCTAGTCAACGCCACCTTGATATCTTCAAATGACTTCCTGGATTCCAAGTTCCACTTGATCTTGTTCCCCCTTTTGAGCATGCAGGTGATATGTTTTATAATCTTTGCCAGGTTTAGGATGAATCTTCTCAAGAAGTTTACTTTCCCAGGAAGGATTGTACTTTCTTCTTACTGCACAGAGTGCCAATTTTTAGGTTTCCTTCAACCCTGCTAGGGTCTATCTAAATTCCCTCTTTCTAGATAATGTGCCCCAACAACTTCCCTTCTTCCATCCCGAAATGTGATTTCCTTGGATTTAGCGATATGCCGAATTTCCTGCACTTTTGGAAAACTTTTTTCAGATGCCCGAGGTGTTGTTCATCAGAGATAGAGTATATTGTCATGTCGTCTAGATAGATCACAATAAACTTGTCCTTTTCATCAGAAAATTCTATATCGATTTCCCTTTGGAAGGTAGCTCCGATGTTCATCAGGACGAAAGGCAACGTGGCATACATGAATGTCCCCCATGGTGTCATAAAAGTCATCTTTTCCCTGTCATCCAAGTGGACAATGATCTGATTATAACCCAAAAAACCGTCCATCATGGACATCTTCTGGGATCCCACCACCTTTTGTAGAATATAGTCCATTTTAGGGAGCGGGTAATGGTCCTTGAGGGACACATTGTTTAGGTTTCAAAAATCGACACACAATCTTATTTCACCGCTCTTTTTTCTAACAAGTACCAAGTTGTCCACCCACTTAGAAAACCTTAAAGAAACGATAATTTTAGCTTCGAAGAGTTTCTTTACCTCCTTTTTGATTAGTGGCAACAGAAGGGGATTTATCCGTCGCAACTTCTATTTGAAAGGCCTCTGGTCTTCTTCGAGAGGGATGACATGTTGAATTTATTTAGTGTCATACACCTTCAAGTCATCATCACTCCAAGTGAAAACATCAGGGAAATCCTTCATGAGATTGATGTAGTCTTGTTTGACCTCCGTACTGAGCGTTTTCGATAATTTGATTATTTTTGGGTTCTCCTAAGTCTCAATATTGCAATCTTCGACATCCTCGTCATTTGCAGTGATCTTCAGATTTCTAGCCACGTCATTTTTGTCAAACAACTTTTCCAACACAACCAACTCCTTTGGGATGATGTTATCTTTTAGTTGTACTATGTCCCTTCCTGCTATCTGGTTCTGGAAAGGGTCATCATCACTGCATGCATCGGCACTCCCATATTTTTCACAGTAACACTCATCATCAATATTTATGTTAGCGAACTCATCACTCATTTGGAGAAATCTCTCCACCTGTTTGCCATCCTCAAACACCTACCAATATTTGATATTATCAGGCATTGTCGGCCAATGTTTGACTTCAATCTCGTATTTTTTGTTCGAGAAGATGGGAATTTTAAAAACTGAGGCTGAGGTGGCCAATGCATCGACGATCTGATTTTTCTCCCTTGGGATAGCAGATAGATCATACTCTGAGAATTCTTCGAGGAGGTCCAACACCAAGTTTATGAATGCTCTCAGCCTGGGGTGTCTAGACTGATATATTCCTTTCACCTAGTTTATAACCAGCTCGGAGTCTCCATGCATTGGTATCCTTTTTTCCCCTAATTCTTTCAAAACCTTCAGGCCCAAAATCAGCGCCTCATACTCGGCCATGTTGTTTGTACATTCAAACGCGAGCTTGTACGAGCACAGTTTTGTGCCCACCTCGGGGGGTCTTATCAATACGCTGACCCATGATCCTTCCTTACTGACAACGCCATTGAAACTCATGTTCCATATCTTATTTTCTGCATGTTTCTTTGGGTCGACGCACTCTGATGCTTGTCGCGTGGTTTCCTCATCAGCTATCATGATGGTTGTCGGCTCTTCCTCTTCAAAGCTTAGTTCATTGTAGAATATGGAGGAGCTAACCTCAGTTTTGATAGATTAGATAGGATGGTTATTTGTCTACGTCTTACTACTTACCATGTATTTCAACAACACTTCTCTGTACAACCTTCTATCCTGGCCAAAAATAGGAATGGTGGCATATGACAGGTCCATTTGCAGAGTCCCTTTTAACTTTGCAGCTCACGACCTGGAAAGAAACATGCAAAACTTTGGGGTTATGTCTACCATGACCACATCCATAACCATGTTCTTAGAAGGAATTTGGGCCAGTGATACGACCATATCCTTGATGAGACCCAATCACTTGACTTTCCTCAAATCAAAAGAAAAAAGGTCCTTGTAGGGCTTGGTGATGTCCAAACCCAACTCGTCCATGATCACCTTTGGCATGAGGTTGTGGGACACGCCTGAATCCAGCATGGCTTTATGAAGGGTCATGTCGTGCACTTTTATACTGACATAGAACAGGGGAATGTCCTCAGTATCACTTGTCTCCTCAATGCGTGGACCAAACAAAATAGTAGGGTGATCGTCTTGGATGTTCAAAGTGTTGGTAGTTTGTCCCATTCTAAGCATTTTAATGATCTTCTCCCAATATTCATGTCTTCTGATAATTTCGTTAAAAGGGACAAAGATTTTGATCTTGGCCATTTCATGATCAAGTTTAAAGGGGGGACAAACCTTATCTACCTCTTTTCCACACGTTTCCCATCTTGTTTACAGCACTTTCCTCGGGGCCTCATCCTTCAAATTTGCCTTTTCAGTTGCATATTTGGTCGGGTTGTGTTTCTTCGGTCGGATTATGGAAGGGGTGTCCGTCGGAGGTTTCCTTATGGGATTTGTCTGCTAAGGTTCGGTAGGCACCTCCTTGCCCCTGAGGTTTTATTTCTTATGAAACTACATGATGGTGTTCTGATAACCTTTCATGAACTCTTATGTTTCCCAGAACAATGTGTCATCTATCTCAAGAATCATATCATCATTTTATCTCATGTACTGATCATGTTCTCCCTTTATCAAAAACACACATGGATTCTTGTCATCGCAACAATGCAATTGGTCTTCGAACATCTGGTTGAAGTCCTTATCCACGTAGTTGTTTTGGAATGGAGGCCTCATCCATTGGTCGCCCTTCTCTCTCTGCTCCGTCTGTCTGATCTTGGGAAATTGACCCCTTCTGAGATTATGATTTCTAGGTTGGGGGTCATGTTATTCTCAGGTAGCAAGTCTATTTCCCATGGACATTCTCTGCATCATTTTCTCCATTGTCTTCATCATCAGGTCAAATTTGTCATCCAAAGATCGGGATGTCGATGGTTGTGCATCTCCTTGGGGTTTCTTATCGCCTCTATTGAATCTCTGTTTGGTATTCCCCTATGCCATCATGTTTACCTCGACTTTGATTGCGTCTAGATTTTCTTATCTTCTTTCTCTCAACAACAAGGCGAAATCTCTATCGAAGGAGTCGGTGTATCACAACTGCGTAGCCCCGGGGGGTGGCTAGACTTCTACATGAATCGAGTTATAAACCCTCATGAAAGAGGATGAGAATTCTTTCACCATCTCCTCCCATGCCCTTTTCATATTATTGTACTACGTCAATAGCTGCAAATGGTTCTTCTTGTCTCCCCATATAGTAATAAAAGACTTTTCAAATGCGATGAAATCTTGAATTCTTGTTGTCGAAAGGGATTTGAACCATTTCCTCACCTCCCCTGAAAGGCTCTACGTGAACAACCTCATTTTTCTATCTGCATATTCCACCTCCTCTAGTTCGATGAAATTGTTGAACCAATCTAGGTGCCTCTGAGTTGAAATGTTCCCTTCAACATCGTAGAGATTAATCCTTTGATTGTAATTTTGGGGCAGATCATGCAGTTGGGCTGGAAGAATGAGGGGGGAGAATCTAGCGGCCATGGCTCTAGGAGGGTTGTGGATTTGAGGGATATTATTAGGTATCAGAGCTTGGACTCTCTTCTGGTTGAAAACTATCTCATCCAAGCTGGTTTCCAACTTAGACCTTAACAGGGTTTTCTCAAATAAAGCATCAAACTCAAGGTCATCAATGCTTTGCGCATTGTCTTTGGGTAAGGATAGGATTCTGTCCAGGTAATAGAACAGGTCCGACGCTTTCTCTCTATACCTGTGCAAAAGTTTCTCGGGGTCGTACACAGGATCTACAGGGTTTGGGTCAGAATTTTCTCTGGTATAGATCATCTTCGGAGTCAGGGTTCCTGAACCATGCTACTTGGTGCTATTAGTCTTTTTGACTGGAGTTTCCAAGGTAAATTTTTCAACCAATAGAGATGTTTGTCCCTCTGTTACCCTCAGGGGTCAAAACTGTAACTTTAGTCATTCTCCTAGGGAAACTTTATTCAATTTCATCCCTGACAACGATGCCAGAATGTTAGTTCCCTGTAAACTTCATCCGGTTGAGAAATGAATGACATAGGCAACCTACAAACCAACTTTGAGATCTAAAACTAGCCTTTCAAACCTAGAGAGGGCTCTCTTGGGAGACTTTCTCTTGGTACAAGATATGGCTTTGAGCTGTCGGCTAGATTTAACACCTTTGAATAATAAGTTCTGGTTATATTGGCGCAAGAGAGTAAGACCTCAGGATATGGAGTCAATTCAAGGAAATGATGGAAATAAATGACTCTGTGACTGATCTTGAGAGGATAAAGGCTATGCGAGCAATAGTTTTCAGTTAAAATTGTTGTGTATGGCAAGGGGGGAAAACACATAAAGCAACTCGTAGCATCGTTGAGGATGAATTCAGAGTTAACTTAGAGGAAAGACGGTTTGTCTAAATGGTGTGAATCCCAGGGAGTGGCGCAGCGAATCCCAGGTTCGAGATACATTCCTATTTAGACAGGGATAGATATGAATAAAGAATACAGGAAGTAGGTATGCAAAGAAAAGAAACAATATACCCAACTTCTACAATTAGAATCTTTTCATCAAAGCTTCAGGACTTCTACATTAAATTTCGCTCAAACTCAAACTACATTCAATAGACACTGTCTACATTAGTTTGCCAACCAAATTGTCTTACATTGAAAAGATAAACTATATAGGCAAGGGAACTTCTTGGGCTTCCCTTCTTCGTAGCTACTATCCCTAGAATCTAAGAAACTGGTTGTCTTCTGTTCAATGACCTTTCGTATGAACTCTTTCTAGAAAATGGAAACCAACTCTGTTTGGTCACGTCATCACCACCTGTCTTTTCCATGGGGGTTCGGTTACCAACAAGGTTTCGTCATGGGGGAGAGTGATGTGTTGTTTCCTCCCTTTGACAAGATATAAGAGCGATCAAGTGCTCTATCAGACTTCCTCCATTCACAATAACGGTTTTGATTTTAGCCGTCTGCTCATATGCTAAGGTGCGTATGTGCCAAGTCAATGATGACGATCGCAATCATTTACAAAATGAAAAAACCTCCCAAGGGAAACGCTTTCTCCAAAAACTATTGAGATCCACTCCACGTTTTAGAAAAAAAAATGAAGTATTTTAATCATGCTTCTTTTGCATGCTGGTAAGGTCTGCGTGGACTTTCTCCCAAGCCGTTTCACATTTTCTGAGATGCTTCGCCTTTCTTTCTTCCAACAGCCTCTGTGTTTCATGCAGTTGTATGATTATGTCTTGCAGATCTCTAAGTTGTCTCTTAAGCCATGTCATGTTTCCTTCACGACCTTGTGATGCTGACACCTCAAGGGTCTTTGCGGCTAACTGTCATCTCAACTCCCTGTTTTCCTGGTAAATATCGACAATGGTGCATTGTGTCTACTTCAGTTGCTAGGACAACCCTCAAATATCTTCACCTACAATATCTGTCTTCCTTGTCCCGCTCCATTTTTCTCGACTCATACCTTTGACAGGTTCCAGCCGAATAGTGTGCATAAGTAATTCTTCAGGAGATAACCTTGCAAGCAGTTCGCTCGGGACTCGGGTTTCCCCAATTTCCTTTTTCTTCTTTGGCCTGCCCCTTCTCTGGGCTATTTGTGGCTGGGGGGATAGGGATTCCGATGTCTTGCCTTCCTGTGAAGTCTATCCAGCTTCAGCCTCCGTGCGGTGTGGTATTACTCTTTCTGCAGATAGAGAGAGATCTCCTTTTCGATCCTTGGGGATTCCCACTGTGAGCAGGAGCGAATACCAGTTTCTCCCCTATCATCTTAACTCTTCAACTATCAGCAATTTAATAAGTGAGACATGAGAGAGATTCCTTTTCGATTTATCCACTTCATCTTGTGCACTGCTTTCCTTCTACCAGAGACTTTGGTGTAGGTAAAATGGTATATTTAATGGTCTCCTCCCTGTGAAGTGCATCAACATTCTAATGTGATGCGAATGTATCCTATCGAACATCCCTTCACAGGTGAAATATTTCCTAATTATTCTAAGTAGTTTCTAGAAAGGTTCATGCAAGTATCTACTCAGGACACCTGCCTCGACCTTCCATCTTGGACAATCCTATCTAATGAAATCTTCATAGCACTATGTGTCCAAAGGGATGCCCTTAGACCATCTCTCTCCACATGGAGGGATCTCTGTTGCGGTTGACACAGTCTCCTCGGTTACCTAAAAAATGATGCCAGAGATCACCACGCGGGATCCATCAAAACTTAGAGAGAACTCCTTGGCTATTCTTATATTGAATCCCTAAATTTTCGCACAAAAGGCCATGCAACCAAATTGTTCGAAGGCTGCTCTGATCTCTAGCTCTTCATTGATCAACGTTAAGTTATGGGGCTTAGGCCCAATGCCTCTGCTTCTTTGCATTCTCTTTCTTATGCTTTGGGAGGTTGTCATGGTGCAACTCGTATTTATCCTATGTGTGGTGGATTAAGCATGGGCTCAAGGCGGTGATCCTGCTCAACCTAGGCTTGTAGGAGGAAACTACACATAGTGTATAAGCTCGATTTGTGAATAGAATGTGTGCAGAACATCTGGAATTTATAATAAAGTAGGAGGAAGGTGGAATCGTGCCAAGGAATACTGAATTCATGGAAACTGGATGTTTTGAAATGAATTGCAGGTTTTCCATAGCACATCTGTGCATGTAAAGTATAGCTAATGAGGGCTGCAGGGAATACGTGATACTAACTCCATGCTTGTTCATTCTTCCATCCTTCATAATGAGTAAATGATGGTCACTGCACTTGCCGGCGTGACTTCTATTAACAACTTGCCTCGACCTGGGGCATGTAGAAACTTCCTTTTTGATAGGACCTGACTCTTTGGGAACAAACTCGTAGTATTTACATATGTTTTAACTCTGACATCCCTTCCCGACTCCAAAGGCCAACTGGCCACTTGCTGACTTCGACCCTTTTGTTGTTTGGTACCTAACCGCACATGCTTTGACACACGAGCCATAACTCGATTAAAAATGACTCTAATTGAAAAGAAAAATGGTGGCGCTAACAGTTGGATGCAATGGGGATGCTATCCTCCCAGCGAGGTAACAAAGAACAACAGACCAGGTGCCTAACCATTGGGCCTTATTCGACTTCCAGACACTAAAATATGAAAAAATAAAACACAACCTAAACTTATTGATGCAGTGTTTAAAGGATTCAACATAAACTCAGGGCCTTCACTTTGGGCTTCAATTTTCTGTTGACATACTGACTCGACAAAAAAATAAAACGACTATTTACAATGACATGTGAATTAAACGGACTTTATTTTACCAGATAGTGCTTGAGAAACCTGTCATTTACAGGCCCCCAACCAACACACTCTCCATTTAGTTCTTCTAGAAGATAAGAAATATTTCCACAATATGCACCGATTTTGAATGGACCAATGCAAAGATTATCGAAATTTTCATGCTTTCCTTTATCTTCATTTCTCGTGTCCCATTTCAACACTAGATCCCCCAACTGAAACTCCTCCTGCTTAGATTTATTTTCAAATGTTTTCTTCATCCGCTCCTGGTGGAGTTGAGATTGATTGTACACATGTTCCCTCATCTGTTGTATATGGATCAGTTAATTTATTCTCCTATGCGTGTTATCTGGCTCGGCCTCCTACTCTTCCAACAATTTTCAAATGAGAAACCATAGTGAGGTAGGGAAAATTGCATCTGCGCTGTATGCAATTTGGAATGGTGAGGTCGAGATGGACTTCTTGGTGGTAACCTTGTCCGCCCACAAAGCGTAAATAAACTTTTTGTGCTAGGCCTTCTTGTTGTCTTGCAGGAGTCTCTTGATGATCCTGTCCAACCCATTTCCTTGTAGGTAATACGTTATGGAATGCCCAAGGTTATATTGTAATACTGACAAAACTTATCCATCTTCTTGGAATTGAATCTGGTCGTGTTGTCTATTATGATCTTGACAGGGCATCTGAATCTCGACAAGATGTTTGTCTCCATAAATTGTATGATGACTGCGTTGGTAGCTTGCTTCATGGGGATCACCTTTATCAATTTTGTGAAGTAGTCTGTGGTCGTGAGCATCCATCTGCGTTGTGTTAAGGATGGTGGATTTATTTCCCCTATGAAATCCAAACCCCACTGCATGAAAGGTGCTTCAACTGAGATAGGCTTTAGTGGAAAGGGCTGCAACTTTCTTCTTCCATCGAAAATATGATACTCGTGACAATTGGAAACTTCTTTGTAAACATCTGTGAATATTGTAGTCCAATAGTAACCCGCTCTTAAGATTTTGTGCGTGGTGGTTTTCGATTACTGGTGTCCTCCGCATTCGCCTTTGTGGAATTCCTCAATAGCTCATTCCACATTGTTTTCCAACAAACAACCCAACAATATCCCTCAAGGATCTTTCCAGTACAACGAGCTATCCAAGATGCAAAACATGATGGATTTGAGCTTTAAAAATCTTTCCTTGGATTACTTAAACTCGGAGGGGCTTGCCAATTCCTTAGCATGTACATGATGTTTGTATACCACGACGAATCGAGGAAATTCTGAGACACCCATGTAGTCCTTTATTTCTGAGGATTCTCTGACAGATCAACAATGAAGTTGATTCCCATAGCATTGCAGTCTAACTACGCCATCAACTTCGTAAGGCCCTGACCCTTAATTAGTTTCATAGGCCTAATATCAAGGTCATATTCCAACATGACCGCTATCCACTTACCCCTTCTCCCCTCAGGGTCAGGTTGAGTCAGGATATATTTGACTAAGTTGTTGGGCACATAAGCGATAACGTGGGAATGTAATATGTACGTCATGAACTCCTTTAGGGCCTTCACTAAAGTGCATGGTTGTTTTTCCATAATGTCGTACCTTAGTGGAGAATCCCTCAATGTCCTGCTGAAATAGGCTATATGTTTTTCAAAGTTCTGCTCGTCTTTCTATAACAAGACGTCAAAAATCATATGCTCTGAGGTGAATGAAAACAGGATGAAATCTTTCATGAAGTCTGGACTGGCTAGCACAGGATATTTAGTTAGCACCACCTTGATATCTTCAAATGACTTCCTGGATTCCAAGTTCCATTTCATCGCGTTCCCCTTTCTAAGCATGTAGGTGATATGTTTTATAATCTCTGTCGGGTTTGGGATGAATCTTCTCAAGAAGTTTACTTTTCCCGGGAAGGATTGTACTTCCTTATTACTGTGCAGAGTGCCATTTTTTAGGATTCCTTCAACCCTACTGGGATCTATCTTAATTACCTCTTTCGAGATAATGTGCCCCAACAACTTCCCTTCTTCCATCCCGAAATGTGATTTCCTCAGATTTAGCGATATGTCAAATTTCTTGCACTTCTGGAAAACATTTTTCAGATGCTCGAGGTGTCGTTTGTCGGAGTCAGAGTATATTGTGATGTCATATAGATAGATCACAATAAACTTGCCCTTTTCATCAGAAAATGCTATTTCCATTGCCCTATGTAAGGTATCTCTGACGTTCATTAGGCCGAAAGGCATCTTGTCATACATGAACGTCCCCCATGGGGTTGTAAAAGTCATCTTTTCCCTGTCATCCGGGTGGACCATGATCTGATTATAACCCAAAAAATCATCCAACATGGACATCTTCTGGGACCCCACTAGCTTTTGTAGAATATACTCCATTTTAGGGAGTGGGTAATGGTCCTTGAGGAACACTTTGTTTATGTTTCAAAAATCCACATACAGTCTTATCTCACTGCTCTTTTTTCTAACAGGTACCAAGTTGGCCACCCATTTAGAAAACCTTAAAGAAACGATAATTTTAGCTTCGAAGAGTTTATTTACCTCCTTTTCGATTAGCAGCAGTAGCAGGGGATTTATTCATCGTAGCTTCTATTTGAAAGGCCTCTAGTCTTCTTCAAGAGGGATGACATGTTGAATTACTTTAGTTTCATACACCTTCAAGTCGTCATAACTCCAAGCAAAAACATCGGGAAAATCCTTCATGAGCTTGATGTAGTCTTGTTTGACCTCCAGACTGAGCGTTTTTTATAATTTAATTATTTTCGAGTTCTTCTGAGTCTCTTTATTGCAATATTTGACATCCTCGTCGTTTGCAGTGATCTTTGGATTTCTATCTATGTCATTTGCAATGATCTTAGGATTTCTAGCCAGATCGTTTTCATCAAAGAAATTTTCCAATGGAACCAACCCCTTTGGGATGATGTTATTTTTTAGTTGTACTATGTCCCTTCTCGCTATCTGGTTTTGGAAAGGTTCATCATCACTACGCGCATCTGCACTCCCATGTTCGTCGCAGCAGCACTCATCATCACTCATTTGGAGAAATCTCTCCACCTGTTTGTCATCCTCAAACACCTGCCAATTTTTTATATTATCAGGCACTGTCAGCCTATGTTTGACTTCAATCTCATATTTTTTGGGGGGGAAGATGGGAATTTTTAAAACTGAGGCCGAGTTTCCAATGCATCGGTGATCTGATTTTTCTCCCTTGGGATAGAAGATAGATCATACTCCAAGAATTCTTCGAGGAGTTCCAGCACTAATTTTTTGTATGCTCTCAGCCTAGGGTGTCTGGACTGATATATGCCTTTCACCTAGTTTATAACTAGCTTGGAGTCTCCACGCACTACTATCCTTTTTGCCCCTAATTCTTTCAAAACCTTCAGGCCCAAAATCAATGCCTCATACTTGACCATGTTGTTTGTACATTCGAACGTGAGATTGTATGAGAACAATTTTGTGCCCACCTCGGGGGGTCTTATCCATACGTCGGCCCCTACTCCTTCCTTACTGACATCTCCATCGAAACTCATGTTCCATATCTCATTTTCCGCGTGTTCCTTTGGGTCGGTGCACTCTGTTTCTTGTCGCACGGTTTCCTCATCGACTATCATGATGGTTGTCGACTCTTCCTCTTCAAAGCTCAGGTCATTGTAGAATATGGAGGAGCCAACCTCAATGTTGACGGAGTATATAGGATGGTTATTTGGCTGTGTCTTACTTCTTACCATGTATTTCAGCAGCACTTCTCTGTACAACCTTCTATCCTGGCCAAAAATAGGAATGGTGGCATATGACATGTCCATTTGCAAAGTCCCTTTTAACGTCGCAACCCACGACCTGGAAAGAAGCATGCCAAACTTTGGGGGTATGTCTGCCATGACCACATCCATAACCATGCTCTTATAAGGAATTTGGGCCAGTGATACGACCATGTTTATTATGATGGAAATGTTTATTATCTCTTATATATTCTTGGGTGGAAGGAAGGGGAAAGGATAGAGGGTTTAACCCTCCCTTGAAATTAGAATTTGTAGCTTCCCTTGAAGTCATTGTTTGGAGGTTTAACCCTCCCTTGAACTTGGAAGTTGTTTCTTCCATTAATTGGAGTTTTGACCCTCCTTTGAACTTGGAAGAGTTATCTTCCCTTGGAAGTCATTACTTCCCTTGAAAAATAACTTATGATTACTTCTCATATGTGGTGCATGATGTATTGGTGTATCTCTTCTACTATTATTCATTGTTCATTGGATATTCTTCATTGCTCATTGGATATAAATTGAATATATAATATGGTTGAATTATAAGTTGAAAAAGTGTTTGAAATTGTACTTGTTATTGATTCAACCCCCTCTTAGTATCAACAAATACTTAGCTGGAAAAAGAAATATCAGAGAAAATTCAAAATGAACCTACATATGCCATGGAGATTCTTCCAACAATATTTCTTAATTCTTCTCAAAGTCAACAAGGTGAAGGATCATCAAAAATAAATACAAAAAACATATTTTCTACATATGATGAATTAAAATATAAAAATTTCCAAATTAAACAAGTTTTGTTGCCCATACTTGATCCTAATCATACTAAAACCAGACTATTATCTGCTTTAGATTTTGAGAAGGGAAAATTAAATTTGTTAGTATTGGAACCAATTCATCAAGATATTATGAGTCTATGAAATTATAAGTTAGAAAATTTCTCATTTGATATTGAAAATGTCCCACTAGTTGAAAAAATGGAATTGCTTAAACAGATGTGTGAGATGGTAAACAAAGATGTTATCAAAACAACTATTAGTATGAAGAAGTTGAAAAGGATATATAATCAATTGAACGAGCAGTTAAAATAGGAACACAAACTCTCCAGGATAAAGCAGATAAAAGTTGATGATTTTCAAAATAAAATGTTGAGAATAAGAGATAATTCAAAGGATGATGAATCAATGCAACAATTGATAAGCTTAAAAGACAAAGATATTTCAATTTTGAAGAACAAACTGCATATGACTAATCATGATCATGTTCAAACTCCATAACTTATATCATTTCAACCAAAAAAATAACATCGTCTAAAGAAAATAATACAGTTGAATGAGAAAAAAAAAATTCTTGAGCAACAGATCCAGATATTAAAACAAGGAGCATCATCATCCATGCTGATATTATGGTAGCTGCAGGAGGTATTAAACTCCACATGTAACCTTTGACAAGGGTAGAATGTTCATGGAAGTAAGATAAACCCTACAACTATCGATAATAACCCTAGAAGACAAGTCAACTCAAAAAAATAAATTAATATTGAGTTATTAGACCCCAGGAAGAGAAGTCGGTCCAGTCAGTTAAGATAGAGTAGTATAAATAGAGGGCAATACAACTCATTTTCACTCACTCACTCATGATTGCATAAGGACAAGAAGTGTGCATGAGTGAAGGAGAACTGCAATTGTTGCAGTAGTGACTTTGTCTTGGTTTATTGGTTTGGAATTCTTTCTTGGTCTTTGTTAAACCTTGCTTGGTGCACTAGCCTTGGTTGGCTATTGGTCTACTACCATAATTATTTTGTTTGTCAAGATTAAGGTTATCGAGGGTGGAATTTGTGCCTATGGTTGGCTGACAATATTGAGATATTGTCTATGGTGAAACGAACAGACCCATTTTTCTAACAGGTTATCGGCCCACACCTCCTTCAGTCAATCTAACCACTGGAAGGAAGCTAATCCATAAGATTATAAAGTTCGTTGAAGAACTTCCTCTAGGGTTTCTAGAAGGTACAGTTACTGAAGCACTATCACTAGGGTTACTAACAGGTGCAGTTGTAAACCCTAAAACATGTTTCCCAACACCTTATGATGGAACAATTTACTCAAGGAGAGGATATTCTAGTGCACCTTATTCCAACACACCCTCTCAAAATGCAAAAATTTCAAGGTTGAAATTTTGGGTCAAAGTCAACGAGTGACCAGTCAAAGTCAATTTTTTACCAACTATCATTCAACAGAAATCATGAATCAAAAAGCAGATAATCTACACTATTCATCTCTTACATGAACTATTAAAGATGACATGTGGATAATTGACAGTGGATCTTCCACGCATATGACACGAAACCAGGTCAGACTCTCCAATTTGAATGAAAAGAAGACATCTCACAAAGTAGAACTTGGAGACAAGAACACCTATCCAATCAAAGGAATTGGTCAAGCCTCCATCAAATTGGAATCAGGTAACAATGTTCATTTGAGTAATGTATTATATGTACCTGGTTTAGAAAAGAATCTTATATCTATATATTGCATAGAAGACAAAGGAAATAGACTAGCCTTTGTAGATGGTGAATTAATATCTTGGTCTAGAGACTCCATCATACAAAATGCTAGAGCTATTGGAACTCATGAAGGTAGATTATATAGACTACCAGAACAAAATGATGAAGCTCTTGTACATGATGAAGTCAATCCCAGTGAACTTTGGAATAGAAGGTATGCTCATATTAACTATCAAGCATTACCTTTATTCAAGAAAATGGTTGAAGGAATACCATAACTACAATCTGTACATGAATGAATTTATATAGGATGTGCACTTGGTAAAAATGTTAAGAATCCATTCTCAATTAGCGATAATAGATCTAAGGAAATCCTAGATCTAATACATTCAAATGTTTGCGGTCTGATGCCAGTCGAATATCTCAAAGGTTATCTTTATTATGTAAACTTCATAGATGATTACTCAAGAAATACTTGGTTATATCTCTTGAACACAAAGGATGAAGTTTTCAGCAAGTTTCAAGAATTCAAAGCATAAATAGAAAACCTCACAAGCAAGAAAATCAAGACTTTGAGAATAGATAATGGAGGAGAATACACATCCAAGGAATTTGTTTCCTTTTGCAAATCAACAGGGATTGGGAGGGAGCTAATCGTTCCTCATAATCATAAAAAAAAATTATGTAGCAGAAAGGAAGAATAGATCCATCGAAGAAATCGTGAAGGAATGAATGAATGATCAAGGTTTATCCATGTATTTATGCGGAGAAGAAGCCATGACAATAATACATGTTTAGAATAGAAGTCCCCACCGCATATTGAAGGATATGACTCTAGATGAAACCTTCTTAGGAAATAAACCTAATTTGGAACACTTAAGAATATTTGGGTTCCATGTTTGCATTCATATCACCAAGGATAAAAGGAAGAAACTAGAACCCTCAGGAAATAAGGGCATATTTGTTGGATATAGTGAATCCTCCAAAGCCTACAAAATCTATATTCCAGAACAACATAAGATTGAAGTCAACGGAGATGTAGAAGAATCCATGGAAGAAGAATATGAAGAGCCTAAAGAAGAAAGAACTTGTCTTCCAGAAAGTCAAAATGAAGAACTAGAACAACTTGATCATCCAATGCAACCATGTGAAATTATTGAATCAATCATTGTACCCAAAAATAGAAAACATCTAGCTTGGATTGAAGCTACTCTACAAGAAGTAGAAAGACTCAAAGATCCAAGTGGCACATTCAGAGAAAGAAATAATCCCAAAAGATTATCCAACTATGCAACATGTATGACAAAGCTTATAAATGAAGAACCCACCACATTTGAAGAATAAGTTCAAAATACATAGTGGAAAGAAGCCATGACAGAAGAATACCAGTCCATCATGAAAAATGACGTATGGGAAATTGTTCCTAGA
This sequence comes from Picea engelmannii, assembly GCA_009831015.1. Lineage (NCBI taxonomy): Eukaryota > Viridiplantae > Streptophyta > Pinopsida > Pinales > Pinaceae > Picea > Picea engelmannii. The sequence goes on from ML781726.1 coordinate 1,105,445, forward strand.
CCCAACGAAAAATGAATGGTAACTTCAAAATGGGTCTACAAGATCAAACATGTAGTATATGGAAGCATAGCTAAATACAAGGTAAGGTTCGTGGCTAGAGGGTTCTCCGAGAAGGAGGGAGAGGATTATGACGAAACCTTTGCTGATGTTGCCATATATACTTCTATTAGAGCCATTATGTCTCTTGCTTCTTCCATGAGATGGATTTTATATCAAATTGATGTAAAAACAAATTTTCTCAATGGAGCAATTGAAGAAGAAGTATACATTGAAAAACCTCAATATTTTGAGGTGCATCTCAAAGAAACTCATGTTTGCAGATTAAATAAATCCCTTTATGGACTCAAGCAAGCTCCAAGAGCTTGGTATGCCAGAATTGATAGTTACTTAATAAGACTTGGTTTCTCTAAGACTTGTGCACATCCAAATCTCTACTACAAGGTTATGAACAATGCACCTATGATTCTACAATTGTATGTCGACAATTTATTCTTGACAGGTGCAAAGTCTCTCATCGCCCAATGTAAGAAGGAAATAGATTTTGAGTTTGATATGAAAGATCTTGGTCTCATGCACTATTACTTGGGACTAGAAGTATGAAGAAGCGTGGTGAAATCTTCCTTGGACAAGGAAAATATGCAATGAAGATTCTTCAGAAATTTGGAATGATGGAACTCAAATCCATGGCCACTCCTATGACCACGGATATAAGAAAAGTAAGAGACTCGGATTATGATCCAGTAGACCTGTCCCTATATCAACAATTGATTGGGTCATTGATGTATCTAGTGAATACTTGACCAGATATTTTCTTTGTTGTAAACACTTTAAGCCAATTCTAGGTGGAACCCATACATGAGCATTGGATAGTTTCAAAGCATGTTCTAAGATATATTCATGGGACGTTAAACTATGGTTTAATATACATCTCAACTAGTGATATACAACTTTATGGATTGTCAGATTCAGATTGGGAAGGGAGTGCAGAAGACAAAAGGAGTACTTCGGGAATGTGTTTCAGTTTGGGATCTACTATGATATCATGGGCGAATAGGAAACAGAAGTCTGTTGCACTCAACACAACAGAAGTAGAATATATCGTAGCATGTGAAGCATGTACCAAAGAAGTATGGTTGAGGAAGCTGATTTATGGATCATTTGATTAGGTACCAGATTCAACCGTAATATATTGTGAGAATCAAAGTTGTATGAGGCTATCAGAATACCCAGTATTTCATGACCAGTCGAAACATATTAAGATCAAAGACTACTTTATTTGTGATAAATTCCTGGAAGGAGAAGTGAAACTCATGTATATCTCCATAGATGAGCAGGTAGAAGATATTTTGACAAATCCTTTGTCCAGGATAATTTTTGTGTACTTAAGGGACAAGATGTGGCTCATGGATATAACTTCCTTAGCTGAAAGGGAAGAGATGGCTCCCCAGGTTGGGAGGGAGCACTGATATGTTATTGATTCATTGGAAGTCATTTTCTAGTTTGGAAAATGGTACAGGTTGGGTAGTTCCTTTCCATTCCAGAAATTGGTTCGAGATTTTAGATGGACAATCATTTTCTATTAAGGAAAATAGTCCAGATTGAATAGTCATTTTCATAATGAAAATGGTCCGATAGATTGTTTATGTACCATAGACAACGATTCCACTTGTGGCCAATGTGGGGGAATATTCTAGGACAATAATTATTTTTGGAAGTCACTCTGAGTAGTGGTCAAGTAGAATGGTCTGCCTCGCTGGGTAGTCATTCTTTCTAAGTTCACAATTGTGATCATTTTCGAAGAATGGTCCATTTTGGAGGTTTGTGCAGGACAATCATTTCCTTAGGAAATTGTCCAGAAAATCATTTCCTAGGATAGACTCATTCTCTCCAGGTTGCACTTTGATTACTGTTGGAGGAATGGACTAGTTAGGTGAATGGTCCAGGTTCAATAATCAGGGACAATCATTCCCTAGGGTAGACTCATTCTCTCCAGGTTGCACTTTGATTAGTGCCATAGGAATGGCCCAGTTAGGTGAATGGTCTAGGTTCATAAATCAAGGACAATTATTCTTCTATGCTTGAGAAGAATAGTCTAGATATCCCACGACTGATGCAAGGAATATGATCTTCTATATATCACAGTTGTTAGTGGAAGAATGGCCCAGATAATTTAGTTTATATCATGATATTGTTTTTGCAAGTTGATATCAGATGATATGATTATTTTAGAGACTATATGTCTCTAAATAGTAATTGTATGGTACTCTAGTGGATGTGATACACTGTGTGTTAATGGTTAGTAGCAGTGTGCTACTAGAGGTGGTTGTGTACCACTGGATAGTAAATGTATACTACTGTTGTTCCTGATTTTATACTTTAAGGCTCTAAAGTATACTGTCAAGGCATCCGAAAAGGTAGAAATAACTAATGGGTAAAAAGACCAGTTCAATAAAAAGCGAGATCAGGGTTGGTTTCTTAATTGTCTTTGTCTAGCTTCCCATTGTTCTTGGATACTAATATCCCTTTCAATCATAGCCCATGAACATTCAAGTTCTACCCAGGTATTTGTTGTTTGTAAGATGGTATTGAATAGGTTTAATGCGATGCTTGTCTGATCTAATAGACCAGGTTCTATATTAGGCTGTCTGGTAACTGGAACAATCATGAAAGCTAAGGATTTCCCTTTTTGTAAGCCAAAAATATCTTCAAGGGTCGCAAATTTCTTGTTTGAATTGATAAAAATAAAAATTCCAAATTATGAATCAATAGTATAACATAAATAAAGGTTGTTTCTAGTATCTGAGTCAAAATTAAAAGAGACGGTGCATGAAATGGAGAAAGAAAAAGAAATATATAGTTGTATAAAAAAAATGAGGCATCAATTAAAGAGGAATCTCATTTTATGCTAACAGAAGAAAGAAGGATGATAACTTCGAAGAAGTATATAATTTCAGAATTCTAAAGCATTCATAGGTCTTATATCCGCTGACAGCTGATACAGAGGAAAAACTGCAAATGGGTTAGATAATCTGAATGTTCAGACGCAACAATAGAATTTGCATCATGAAAGCATTTAACGAAGGTATGAAATAAAAGATAGAATGATAGAGGAACACATAACTCAGGCTTGACCAGATCTGGAATCTTCAATCTATATTGTATTAATTTTGGCAAAAAATGAAATTTTTTCTTTACAATCTCATCCAGAAAAAATCCCTCTCTTAGTCTTGAAAAATTCTATTTATACAAAACTACCAATCTTTAGACAGTTGGTGATTTCCTAATTCCTAGTGACTAACTATTTGTTAAAAATAGATCAGAAACCATTTTCACAATCTTCTCCATTTTTTTGTTTTCTTGGAAGTAAAGATATTCCAAATGATACTTTTATTTTGTTGATGGATCTCCTTATTTTGATGCAATACATTCAATGCATCTCTCCAGGAACTGTGTAAAATTTCTAGAGGGTTCTGGAAGGTCTTTTTTTTTTAACAGATAAACCTTTCCCTATATCTTGGAAAGACGGTCTTCAACTCCTTTATCTACAAACTTTATCGACTACAGTTTTAATTTGGGCTCAACTAACAACCTGTCTATTAGGGTGACATCCATTTCTCTTAGCCGTGAAATTTCTATTTGAATTTCACTCAAATTTTCTCTAAAATTTAATTGATGTCTTACGATATTAATCTGTCCCAGGAGTCCTGTACAATTGCATTTTCCAATGTTCAACGATATTTTGTCTAAAAGATCAAAAACTTCTTCCTAATCATCTATGATTTACTTGAATATTCTTTTGTTTTCAGTTATATTGGTTTCCCATAGCTTGAGCATCATGTCGCCTCTGATCTACTCTGTGGTTGATATTTTCGTAGCTTTGGATGTCTCTTCATTTGTCGAATATATGATTTCCTTTTAGAGAGTAACCCTTGTTTCTTTGGCTTCTTTTTCCTTCAGGATAATATTATCGAAGGCATTATCTTCTTCTTAGAAGTAACTCTGAATAATCTCTATCTAGGAAATCAATTTATTTTGTTCAACTTCTATTTTTGAATGCACTTCCAGTGACTGGGCCTAGAAATCTTTTTGATCTATGACCTGACCTTCCATCAAATTTAACCTAGCTTGTAATTGTTCTGCATGCTCCTTTTGCTGAGCAACATGTACCTGACTTGCTTGTATCTTCTGGTTCATTTCTTCCAAGCTTGTTTTGAGTGATTAAATTTCTATCCTTTCGGCAGCCCTAGTTTGCTCCAAGCTTTTACTCACCTCTTCTCTGATTTTCTCCTCAACATTCTTTAACTGATATTGTAATTGAGCTATCATGCTATCACTCTTATTTATCCTTGTTCTCATGTTTCCCATGGTAAAAAACTTTGTTGTTGCCATGGCTCCCATGGAACCTTCTATCTCTGTAGCGAAATCCTCCTCCTCCAAATTCTGTCCATCTATCAAGACTTTATGCTTTTTAACCATATTCCCCTCCTTCTTATGCATCTCTTGTTTCAGAACGACCTTCCTTTTTTTGTTGAAAAAATAATCAGAAGGAGGAATCTCATCTATGGGGATAGAGGTGAGGTCATCAACAAATAGATCTCATGTCTGTGGGAATCCAAAAGCGGACTGTAAGGGGGTTAAGGAAGCTATAGGACTTCCTAGCTCTGTAGATCCTTTCCCTCCTATTGCCTTAGGCGTATTGACATCAACACCAAGTGACGAAGGGGGGTTAAGCTTACTGGACTTGGGTGGTCTCCCAGACCTTTTCTCTACTTTGGTCTCTGCCTTTTTTGTTTGTAAGGTCTCTTTGATTGGTGGGGGCCTTTCGGTATCCTGTGGGATTTTTTTTGGATTACCCTTCTTCTGTGCTTCCTGAAAAAGGTTGGGGGGACACTTTCTTTCTCCTAGGAGAGGATGATTGCTTCTCCTTGTAGTACTTGGGGTAGACCACTCCGTCTATGTTTCTGAAAGGTCTGAAAGCTAGTTTGCAGGTCGGACGACAATGTCTATACTCATTCCAACACCTCTTTATAAGTTTTAGTGCCTTTGAACATGTCATCCCAAGGGGACTCCTCATGTTCATATGATTTCATATTGCAGTGTATCAAGTGTTTGTTCACTAGTTGATAAGGGTCATGCCTTTTGTACTCAATATTTAACAATTTTACTTCTTCAAGTGCTTCTTCTTCCACCTTGGAATGGCCCAAATTTTGTAATGAAAATTTCCCGATGTGCACAAGGAAGATTGGCTAGGACTTCTTTTGAGCCACCTTTAGCTCTATTCCGATACCACCTTTCACTATTTGGTGTGCCACTTCCCTACACACCAGTCTATCTGGGAGGAAGTTTGGAGGCACATGAGGGGGAATTGAGCACCCATAAACCCTGATGTAGGAAAAGCTTTATTCAATGAACGATTCTGCTATTGGATTGAGGTTTTTTGAAACTGTTTCAGAGATGTGAGGAGGGTCATAGCTGAGAAACATTTTATGCATTGGTATTAACACGAAATGACAAATTTCATAAAACAATTTTTTTTTGTTTTCTTTCCATAGCTCAGAGTGGTACTCATGGATGGGTTCGAGGAAGGTTATGTTCCAACTCCATTTCATCAGGGGAAATGGAGTCATAAAAAAAATTGCTTCCATGATATATGATGACATGTAAAAGGCCACTGGTTGACCTCGGGATCTTGCAGCTTTGTAATCTGAAACCTCTTTGGCTATGTTATCGGATAAAATCTTGTCCCAGTTGAAACTAAATCCTTCTACAGGGAAATGATAGGGATTCTTTTTTCCGAAGAGTCTACACAACATCATGGCTACATAAACCATGTACTCGTTCAAAGAATCTGTGGAATAAATTTCATGGGTATCTGCCCAAAATTTTGATGGACATCTCCACCAGCCTTTGATTAAATCAGGGTAAGTTTGGTCTACCTCGGTGCATTCCTTTCTATGAAATTCAGCAATAAATTCGGCATTGTAAATGAATTTAGGATTGGGTGAGAGTTTGTACATAACCTGGATATGTTCAGGTCTGAATGAGTCGATGATGGCCCCTTGGTAATTTCAAATGCTTCTCGTTGGAATATCAACCTTCTCTAAAGCCCAAATGATCATGTCGGTGTATGCCATGAGCCATGGGCGTGTTGCAATCTTGTGAAGTTATGATTTTTCTATGTCCCGAAGGTGATTCTCGGAATCGTTAAGGGAATTTTTTATCTCGTAATCCATATTTTCATAGATTTGTCTCCATGATTTGATCGAGTCGATAGCATGTGGCATGGTGTCGGATATGACATCTCCCTCTGGGATGGAAATCTCATCTGTACCTTCACTCTTCTTGGATCCCTTCTTTGGTTCCATGTCTTTCGTATTGAAACAAAAACCTATCACAGAAGAGAGGTGTGTAAGCTCGGCTGGATGCGACTTACTCCTGATAGAAAGCGTGAGAATAAGTTTCAAAACACAGACCTTTAATTTTCCTTTAACTCATTTTATTGTGAAAGCACTGACGCAGCTGCCAAGAATTTAATACCTTTAATGTAGAGAATATTTCTGAGATACGCATTTGTGTCACAGAAATCACCATCTATCTGTTATTAATATGGTCGTATTTCAGCAGTTCTAAAGTCAAAATTCAAAAGATCTCGTTCGACGGAAACCGAAAAACAAAATACCTAAGAAGTTTAATTACCATTAAATGTAATTTTTAAAATGAAGTTAGCTCTTTTTAAACATTTGTATTGAGTCGAGACTTTGCGTTTCAAGGTTTTGGGAATCGCACTTACATGAGGTATGTCGCCACTAAACCGTGAATCCCGAAATCACGATGGGATTAGTTTTAGGCCTTAACTTCGGTATTGAGTCGGGACATTGCATTTCGGGGATCTCACTTACATGAGGTATATCACCACTAAACCCCGAATCTCGAAATCGTGATGGGATTAGTTACTTAATTAATCAGGATCAAGACTGACTTCCATTTCTTTCGGGAAATCGGGAATCGAGATTTCACGATTCAAAATGTATTGAAAACGTGTTGTTCTGAGTAAACCTGAATCCCGAAAGGTTAAAAGATGGTTAAATAACTCTTTTAGGGTTTTAATTTATCGTGATTAAAAGTACTTTACAGAACGTGCATCTAGACTTTAATGACACTTGAGCTTTCTATCTTTTATTATAAAAAGAAAATGAAATCATTTCGGGATTTCGGTATCAAGATTTTTGGACTGATAGCGAGGATTATATCTTATGAAAAGCCGAATCCTGGAAGAGAAAAGTTTTAGTCTTAGAGGTAAAAACTTTAAAACCTAGTTTCAACATAGGCTCCAATTGGGGACCTCGTCTCCTTGTGGGACGAGGAGAATGGGCGGACTTAGTGCATTTTATTGGGTAAATGGGATTAGTTATTCTAGTATGTGAGACATAGTTGTGAAAACCCTACCAGGAGGATAAAGATTTGAACCTTTACTTCTGAAAACTTTCAAGATTAAAACATTTGACAATCTCGAGATAGGCTTACATAGATTTCCCTTCCTAACAACCGACCTTAGACTTGTGCAAGATAATCGAAACAAGATTAGCCATTCTACCAGTTTTTTATTTGATCGTATTTGCATCAAGAGACTCTTAGAGTGTAATCTGGAATCCCATAATCTTAGAGTGTAATCTGGTTGAAAGGAGAAAATTATGAGAGCATCTTGCAATTCCTATATAACAACCTTGTCCGGTGTGTAGACATTGCTTCACTATCAGCGAGCCTGTTCAGTACCCCGGTGAAGTTATCAGATTTTCCACATTGAATTTCCTTTCACCATTTCATTATTTTTAGCATTTAAATGCTGAGATGAGGGCAATCATATAATTAATTTCCTTTCATCATCTCTTTAGATTAGATGGGGGAAATCGATCACGAATTTTCTTTCACCATCTCTTTAGATACACTTTTGTTATGAAGTGGGGGCAATCCATAAGTATGTAACACACTCAAGGAAAATATACTACTTGAAATTTTTTTATAGCAAGGATCTGTCAACTTACTTAAATAGCTCTGAATTAATCTTCTTTTGGCCCTCAAACACTTTAACCTTATGGAGAATCTCGGAG